>VZRQ01005884.1:383538-420052 GCA_013397975.1 Machaerirhynchus nigripectus
CCAGAGTTTATCAGGGATGAGTCATGAAGGAGATGGGGACCACTGCCCCACTGGTTTTTAACAGCTTATGAAGATGGTGGTAGAACATATACTTTTGGGCACATCTTACATTGTAACCTAGGACAACAATACATCTTAAAACCTAGTTTAGTGACCTTATCAGGTCTATTCCAGCATTCTCCTACCAGCAGATGCTTAGAGTAGGTGCAGTATAAATGTGATGCTTGTGCCCAATATTTTCCTAACACAAATTATTTTCAACCAAGAAAACTGATTGATTTGGATGTGGCTCCCAGGTGCCTAATAGTGCTTTGTTCAGTCCCTAATTGAACCCATGTATACTGGTAAAACTTACAAAGTTACTTCCACTGCTGCTATCAGGCTTCTGGAATTTAACCCATTGGTTAAATTCTGCTGGGATTTACATTGCAAGATCATGCAGAGTTCTTCATAGGAAGCTAATCACTAGTTTCCCAATAGCTAGAAAACAGACCTTCCATCAAGGACTAGTGTCACAGGCAGCTGTCAGGGGAAGGACTGTGACCACACAGTGATATTAAACACCCCTGGACCATCCTCTTCCCCTGACACCAACAGGCATTGAACAACCTACAACCAGACACGAGTGTATTTCTTCTTTCATCACAAGGCCACGTCATCTGTATTGCTGACTGAGAAGAGTCTTTGTACCAATTAATTCTCAAAATATACTTGAAAATTGTTAAAAAATGCCAATGTGGGATCATGCAAGTTGGCTGGGTGAAAGATATACCTGAAGCATTTTTAGAAACTTTGGAGTATTATAGAGGAATGAGTTTCAGTGCTCAGAAACATGTCCAGACACCCTTACCATGATGGCAGCCTTTGAAAAGCAGTAACTGTGTGAAACAGACTTACTTGCTTTGCTTCCTGCCCTGCTGTCCCAATCCTAATTGCTGTTCCTGATCATCTCATGCAAATTCACTCCCTGCTTGCCCACCCAGCCATGAAACCCCTCTGCTTCTGCACATTCAGCCTGGTCTCTGCCTCTCTTCTTTGGTCTATTTTTTGCAGAATTCATGGTTAATCCCCACAATATTATTATAGCCACAATATTTGATGATCCCTATAAGCAAAATGAAATCCCAGTTAGTTATTTCAGTCCAGATTTGCATGATGTGATTAGTGATGATCTTTTCCACATCCTCATCTTCAAATGTATCTTGTGATGCATAGTCTTTCTTCAGTACAAGAAAACACTCTTTAGAGGAAGTCACTATTAAGAGATGTGGCCATAGGTTTCATGGGTATTTCCACATGGTGGGGAAATCATGTGTCCTTCACCTCAAAAAGCTATGTCTCATCAGTATGTAAAGTCATTCAGAGACGATTGTTTGCTCCTGAGGGCAAGTGGTGCAGCCTGGCTTTGCGTCCACATAGTTTGTGTCTGCTCTTCTCAGGAGGCAGTGTCAGAGCTTTCAGGCTGGTTAAGGGAAATAGCTCCTGACAAGTGCTGTCCCACAAACCACATCCAGGCCAAAACAATGTTAAGGAGTGTGATAACAAAAGAATGCAACAATCCTGGTACAGTACTGTACTGTACTTCTGACTGTGCCCTGGCCTTATTTTATATAGTAGGATAGGTACAGGCTAAATCATTCCTCACTCACTCTCCATACATGCGGGCTCTTCCCAGAAATCAGTGTATAAAAGAAACAACATCTGGAAACAGATGTCTTCTCTGCCTAAGCCTCTCTAGTGCAGCAGCAGAAAGCGTGTCAGCAAGCCTTCATTTTGCTCCCATTTCTGTTTCGGATCTGTTTACGTACGTTGCTCCATGTGTAAAAATTAGGAGCTAGATATGAGTAACTAATCAAATACATAAAGTAAGTGTTGACCTTCTGCTTGCTAAAGCTATAACGGGGAGAGAAAGGTAACAGCTGCTGCTTGTGAAGATGTTGATGAGCAGCCCAGCCATTGCATGTGCAGAGACCACAGCCCTTGTTTTCACCTCCGATGTGCATAGCCTCATTTGAAGGGTCAGCTCAATGAATTCCGTGAGACAAATCTGTTTTAAATTCCAGGGCAATTTGCAGTAGGGTAGTTGAATTTTCCACTGACTCACTTTGCTACTGGGCCTTCTGTGACTGCTGGACCTGAATGTCAGACTGCACTTGTTCGCATAATGTCATCCATCAATTATAAAATGGCATCTCTCATTGGAATCAGTGTAACCAGGTCGATGAAATGTACACCACAAACAACAATTATGATGAAAATTAAGGAGAGTTTTCTAGTGAGTACATATATGGACAGTGATTCCAGACTGTGACTCTGTCACTCATTTTAACTTCTAAAAGCTGTCTAAGCTACTTTTTTGCAACCCATTTTTCCAGATTTTTCTCCAGCGACTTTCCTATCCCTACAAGTATAAAACAGAATAATGATGTTGAAGTATATCAATATGTATTAGCTCTATACATGCAATGAACTGAAGTGTGCAGTAAAAACACCGACATGCACTCATAATTACCTGTGTTCTGATACACATGCAAAGCCTTGTGATTGCCATTAGTCTTCCTCATTAATTTTTGACTTTTTGTGTAATGCATATACATATGGTTTCTAAGTATATATCAAATTATTATGATTTTTTATTCATGGTATTTATCTGCATATGAACATAAAGTATTAAGTTTCATACTGAAAGAGCTTAAAAAATGAACTGCTAGAGTGCAATGCCAAAGACAGGACAAATATAAAACCTAGGTAGGAAGCTGGGACATCTGTTTTCTGATAAATGTTATGCATTTTATTTTTCACTTATCCAGCCCTGTGCTATTTATCACTTGTGTTTACCTGCTGTACTTGCCGCCCAGACTGCAAGTGCCTGAGGCAGGGACTGTTTTCTTTGTTATATGTCTGTATACTACAGTACAATCGATCCTTGATTACGTGCCTAGGCAGTGGTGTGGTGTATATAAATAATAATAACTTTCCAGTGCATGGCCTTTTGTGACTGAATTAAAGACAGAGTGGGATGGTGAAATAGCTATATTGTAAATTGAAGTCAATAAGGACAGCAGACAGGCCTTGTTGTCCCTGAATACATCATAAAAATAACATGCATGAACAGTGAAACTCTATTTTGGTTCGAAAGAGCCATTAAATAGCAATGACCTATATTCATTTTATTTCTTAGTATAGTTTGGATGACCTTCCATACTTGTCAGCCAGGATCCAGCTGGATTTTCTGCCAACACCTTAGGGAATGACAGGTCTGAGTGGTCTTCATAATCTATTAATCCTAATCCAATCTATCAGTATAAAAAACAGGCTGGTAATTAATGCAAGCAGTGCAAGCAGTACAAACAGTTGCAGCAGTTTTGTCCTCTTGGAAAATATTTGGAGTAACATCTTCATGGAAAGATATATTCATCATAGAAGAGCATACTTGAAAGGCACTTGTGGTCTTGTGCTACTAGCATTCATTTAAAGGAAATGAATTTTTCTCCCTAGTTTATGTCAAAAGAATATGGAACTACTTAGTAGCTGGGAGCTTGAAAGGAAGGTCAGTGGGCAGAAGCCTCTGAGTATGATTGGGCCCTGAAATCTTCCTTGATGGCCAGCTATTTCAGCATCAAGTAGCTGAAAGGAGGAAGAGTTAAGGCTGTCTGAAAATCAGAGTTTGTCATCAAGTTTTTGCAGACACTGTTGGCAAGTATGCAATAGCTGGACTGGACTGCCACAGGGAGGGATGTGGCCTCCTGGGTACACAGTAGTCAGCAGAACTGGGAGATTTAAAGAATGGATTTGGTCCTTGAACAGCGCCTGAAAGTGGATTTTAAGGCCTAATGAGGTCCCTGTGGTCTGTGTGATGAAGCTGACTGTCCAGGATAGTCCCCTCTAGACCAAGCTTCTTCCTTGGAGACAAATTTATGGAGGTGCATTTTTATCATCTGTTCTGCAGGTCACAGGGGTACCAGTAACTAGGATCAGTTTCCCACCTAAAAGACATTGTTGAAATACATCTGTTGAGCATAAAATTAGGAAGGAAAAACACTATAAGGCAGGAAAACCTCTTAGGAATAGAGAGCAATCAAGAATAAAATTATAAATTAAAATAAATTCTGCTGCAAACCTTATTTCTTAAATTACTCTCTTCCAAAGTCTTTACAAAATGTCTCCAGTAAACTAGCTTTATTTCTGTCTTACCTTGATCTTGACTCATCCAGTCTGTTTTTATCCAAGTCTCCATTTCAGGAAAATATTAAGATAAAGACCTTCTGGGAAAGGAACTCAGAACTGCCCTCATGACAGTGGTGATATCATCACCTTTATCATAGCTTGGCTAAGCTTATCCATTGTTCTTGACTGTGTGTTGGAAATGTGGGGCTCCAAAGAGCCTTATGACTATTGTGGGGATAAAAAAATTTCCTGATGTTATTCCTGGGAAATTCCTGGCAAGAATATGACCAGCCCCTGAGTAATTCCATCGAAGTCTGACACAGTCTGGCAGTGCGAAACCGGACTGGTTTGAAGTTCATTTTCACTAAGAGGCTTGTTAATATTTTCTGCATGATCAAACATTTATTTGGTAGAGTTTTGATATGACATAGATAAATTTGGGTCATTCTGACTGATCTACATTTTTTAAATCTGGGAAGTCCTCATTAGAAACCAAAATTGTGAAAAAACCAAACAACTTTGAGAAAGTCTTCTAGTGCATATCTCAATATTTTCCAATAGTACAAATGTTTACATGCTGCTAGCAAAGATTGACTCATTTTCCTTGCTTTTACATTTTAAATCTTGTTTTAAGTTTTATGGAAGAAATTTAGGAAGTCTCCCATAGCCATCTGGGACCACCTTAAATAATATATATGACTTGCCTGGTTTATCCTATGGCAGCTTTGACTTTTCTCAGCAGACTTATCAGTATATCACATGTAGCTGTCAGGGTGGAGAAACTAAAAGCAAGACAGCAGGAAAAGTGGAAAGGCTTTTAAAAAAGCACTCTAGAAAAATTTCTTTTTCTGGATTACATTGTTGCTTCTGTGGTTTGAAGTTTTGCACACCTCACAAGTTCATAAAGTTCATAAAGGCAGCTAGTGCCCAGAAGTACTGTTTTTCTCGTAGTGTAAGTTTGCTTGCCACTTGGAAAGATGTTTGTGCTAATGGAAAATATTGCTAGGTAAAGACAATGTTATGCTCTTTAAGCACAGTAAATTCAATTGACGTGTGTGTATATGTATGATTGTAAGTACACGTGTGTGTGTGTGTGTGTAGGTATTTTACATTTAAATTGGATTTTCCTCTCACCTTCTTTGAGCTTCTTTATTCTCAGTATCTCAGTCTAGGCTCAGTTACTGATCCATTTTTACATCTTAGGTAACATTTTCAACAGTGTCATTGTATCTAAGAAAGTAAATGGCATTCAGACTCTGAAGGCAATTTAGGTGGTTTTGAAAATGGGGTCAAAGTTTCCTTGTCATTTAGATGCATAAAAATTTTTAGTTTCTGTGGTTATAACAATTTATTATTAGTATCACAGTAACAGAGGAGGCTAGTCATGCGAACAGAACTCCACTGTGCTAGGTTTTGAATAAACATATTCTAAATAGACAGCCTCTGACTCAGAGGATTTAGGAATTACTTTTTTTTTCTCTGTCTGCCCCTTTCTTTTCTTTTTTATTAGTTGTTTTTAAGCAGAATCCAAGAAATGTTAAAATTTAAATGTACAATGCTTGAGTATTTTGGAAGGAAACAAAATTGAATTCACTCATCCGTGCTCTTTAGTAAGGAAAAAGAGCAGTTGCAAAAATGCTAAAAATTCTGATGCTAAATATTTCCATTTGGTTGTGTAAAATATTTTATTAGCTTTTCAGATATTGTACATTAACACAGATGTCTATTGATTTACAGGAGTGGTACAGTGTTCGTTTGTATCAGACCCACTTGGCCTCAGGAAGCACTTAAAGAATTCTGGCTGAATAACTGTGGTCAATGTGCTTTGCTTGTGTAGATATCTACACTTGTCAACAAGGTATAAGAACTTTTCCCTGTTTTTCTCTTTACATGGCCTGTCTAAAAGCCAACACAAATCTGGTACATCGTCGCAAAATTTTTCTTGCAAACTGCAAAAAATGAGTGGTATTTTCTTCTCTGTTCTGCACTTTGATTCACAAAAAAATGTCACTGATGTCAGAAAGTCTGAGCTAACTCCTCAGGAGATGGAGGTGGATCTATGGTCAGGTACTTCTTCCAAACTGACTAGTACATGTGTGCTGTGGTGTGTTCAGGTTCTCAGCATCTGCAAGCCAGACACCAGAACTCCTCCTTTCTCCATATTTCTGGAATTCTTCATTACAGAAACCACTGTGTATGGAGGCTGATATTTTCCCTGATCGTCTAAGCAAATGAAGTTGGAAAATGTCTGGGATATTTATCTGAACACAAAAGCTCCAGAATTTCACCTGGATATTAAAACACTAGATTTGTTCCTCCATATCCTTAAAACTACAGAATATTGAGATGATTGTGTAGAACCTAATTTTATTGTATTAAACGTGTGAGATCTCAATCTATTATTTAGCTTTAAAGCCTGTGGGGAAATAATAAATAATTTTTTTTTGTTGCATTTGCAAGTTTTCCAAATTGATTAAAATATTTGTAAAGGACTGTAACAACAGTAACTGAACTAACTGCTTGGGAAAGGAGGTGATTAATATATCCTTACTAAGGTTTAATGGTTTTTTTTGTTTGTTTGGGTTTGGTGGTTTTTTTGAGGGGGAGGGAGCAAGTGGGATTTTTCGTTGTTCTTTAACCTGGAGCTGCCTGTGAACTAACTGGATCAAGCAGATAGTTCAGGTCTGACTTAAAAAGTAGTGAAATATAACATTTCAAGAGCATTTTGTTAGATTTGTAAATGCAAACAAGAGAATGGAAATATATTCAGAATGGGAGCCCATTTCCTTCTTAATTTTTAAATTTTCGTCCTTCTTTCATCTCCCATACTTTTTTTTTCTCTCCCTAAATATTGATTATTGAAATAATCCCTACAGTTGCACTATATTTAGATTTTTTAGCTGCTAATTTCTGGAATTTAACCATTTACTGAGTAGTTTTCAAATGGCCCCCATCTTTTCAAATCTGGGGGTCTTTTTTTTGTGACTGAGGCATAAGTGCTGCACAGAATTATCCATGCACAGAGAAACCTGCTAATCAATAGAAAAACAGTACGCTCAATGATTAATAAAAGTGTCCTGAAAATCAATGCACAGTAGGGATTTGAAATGTTAGTGATTTCACCAGTGTTTCAAGAGTCATCTACCAATCTCAGCTCCACCTTAGCACTGAAGTAATTTCATTTGACAGGAATCAGTTAAATGTTCTAAGTTATTTAAAATTACAAGAGCTTTTTTGCTTAAAAGACCCTGTATCTGCAATCAAATGTTCCACAGGCTTGACCATATTGCACACACTCAAACACAAAGGGCACGATTACTGCATTTGATCTCTGCTCCTTCAAGAACATGTAGGTGGAGCATTAGGGAACCATCTACAGCTACTTAATCTGTAGCCCTGGTCTTGGCAATACTTACAGCAATTACTGTGCTCACTTAAATATGTCTACTTATTTCAGTGCAATGATGGAGCTCTGGTTCCTCGTGCCCAATTATTTTGCAGCAAGATCCCCTAACTGCAGCACAGGCAGGCCACAAAGCACTGGGAAAAAGCAGCTGGTACAGGCCCAGCTGAGCGAGTTGCTGGTTCATGAGTGCCATTGCACTGGAATTTTCCATAGTCCTACTTATGTCATTTACCTCACCAGACTGATGCTTTAAACCGGGATGTTGTAAATAAGACCTTTCATATGTGAAAGTCTCAGGTTTACTTTTGTGCCCTACTCTGACATTTTAAATGGAATTTGTGAATTTGCTTCTGTTGCTTTTTTTCTTCGGTTTGCTGTTCATTCAGACTAGAAGTTGATAACTCCTACAAAAATAAAACAGAGTTTTTTATTCTGGGAGATAGAGAGATGTTTGGTTTGCAAATGAAATAAGGAAAATAAATTGAGATTTTCTTGTGCACTTGAAAGCATTCCTTTGTCAGAAAATCCATTTCTCCTCCCAGTCTATTTCTCTTTGAAGAAGAATTCTTTGCCTGGCCTTTGCAGCCAGTTTCTGACCTCTTTTTGCCTCATTTTAATATGTGTGTGTACATGTATATTCAATGCTCAAGGATAGCATACTGGCACTTCTTTTCTCATCTTTGTGCTAGATGAATAGATGAACAGATCACATGCTAAGGATTTTCTTCTCCCTACCATGACCACTGTGAATATGTATACACACACACAGAATTCCATCAAAGTCCCTTGTTTCTGAAAATGTTTAAACAAGAAATAAAACCATAAAACAAATAAAAAATTGTAAAAGACACGAAAGTGCTTCTAGGTTGGAAAGGTGGGAGTAGCTGGGAGACCTTTCATCTCCTGTTAACTTGGGTGTGTTTTATTAGTCAGACAAACTTAGTTAGCAAAGAACATTTCCAAATACAGATATGCAAGTTGTTTTTTCTATGATTTTTATATTCTTGACACAAGCATCTGCTAATAGAACCAGTCATAAGTATGAATGAATAATAAGACTGATAAGCTTTTTAACAGTTCTATTTTAGTAAAGAAAGTGAATGCTGCATCTTGGTTTTTGCTTAGTTAATCCTATTACTTCCTAAAATAATTCCTCATGACTGGCCAGAATTAAATCTAATAGGAACAGCAAATGCCAGTTCAGTCTCACTTAATCTCATCCTAATCTGATGGTAGACATAGTGACTTGCTTCAGCATGACCTTCATGTGTTTCTTTGTTCTTAATTGGCTAATTGTGTTTACTTGATCAAACAATATTATACAAAGTCTGGAACACAAAAGTTAACCTTCTTGGTTTTAAGCTTTATTATTACAGAATTGGAGTTTTCGCAGGGAAGCAACAAAGTAGATCTGAACTATGTTAGTCATGTTTTTGCAAAACTGCAGAGAAAAGAGCTGGGGGGGCATCGATGATGAAACTGGCACTGATACTTGCTGAGAGCCGAGGCAGTTCAACACTTTTTTTTGAAGGCACCATTTTAGTTCCTAGGTGTCCTTTCAGAGAGCTCTTTTTTTTGAAAGAGAAAAGGAAAGGAGACAGAGATTTATAACTCTTTCAACGGGGAAAGATCCATGTAACTTAATGAAAAGCTATAAAATTTTTAACTTTCATTCACATGTTATATTAATACAGTTTTCAAATCTGAATTAGTTAATTGGCTTAACACTTCCAGTTAGTGTTTAAACAGCATTATTTGATATTGACCACACATATGAGAAAAATAAAAAGAAGCCAAGGAACTGCAATACAGCAAATAAATTAGTGGAAGAGTTGTAAAAATAAGATAGACCTATCTGGAATCCAACATATATGTCTCATTTTCTAAATCTGAAATAATCATATGCTTTCTTTAAAAAAAAAAAAAAATTAGATTTTCACATACTGATATTCTAGTGACATTAAAAGTAATTTTTTTAATCTGAAAATTTTATCTGTTTTTTTCCCTGAATTTACATTGACAGATTTGGTCATTTTAACATTATTTCTCTTTCAATATTGATCTTCCTAAATATTAATTATCTTAAAGTAATTTGAAATTGCGATTGCTATTATACTTAATTTTTCCCCCAATAATTTTTATTGTTCAAGAGGAATAAAAGTATAGCAAATTATGAAAAAAGGTTCTCTAATTTTGGGTGGAACAATTTCCACTTCCTTCCCTTACAAATTTATCTTGGAAATTAACAACTAAAAGTGATAAAAACTGTAAAAATGCATTTGAACACATGTAGATTGATTTATTGTAAGAGCTCTTCATAAACAAGAAAGGCAGTAAGTACTTTTGAGTGCCTTTAGAGACAATTGTGCAGCTTCTGTCATCTACGGGTAATAAAGATAAAATCAGACCAGATTTTTTTTTACTAATTCAGGGTTTGGTCTTGGCAAAAATGATATTAATACTGATGCCAATCTTGTTTCGTTATCAGAAATCCATTTGATTTTTTTCATGATGCCTATTGCAGCTTAGTGATCACACTAGATCTAATTAGTCATCACTTCTTGCTTCTAAAATTTACATGCACAATAGCTTATTTTCAGAAATGTGAAAGACTCTTTAATCAGGAAAAAAGCTTCAACAAACAAACAAGCAGCAAAACAACAACAACAGCAAAACAGCTGAGAAGATTTAGTTGTTGGCTGATGTGGTATCTGAAGGAAAAGTGTATTGAATTAGGTCCTTAATGAAACCAGAGTCTGCCTTTCTTTCCTAAAGAAATTTTAGGACAAAAATTTCCAAGGGAAATCATAACAAGCAAACTAGGTACTGCTACGAAGTCCTTGGTGTCAAACCTGTCACCTATTTAATCAACATTCTCCTTCAGTGTCACTTCACTCTCTGTCAATATCCCAGTTTGCTTTGCCCATTGCTTGATCCCCCCCACTTCCAACAGCTCAGTGTTAACAGGGTGAGACAGGGAAAATAAACCATTTCAGGAGGGAAGAGCAGTGTGCTTCTCTTTAAAATTAAGGAGATTATTACTTATTGCAGGAGGTACTGGATGACATGGTGCACACTATTCTCTGTGTCACATTTGCTAAATTTCACAGGTGTTTTGAGTATTTAATTCCTCTCTGGATCACTTGAATTAATAAAGCTCATATTGTAACTGGATAGCTCCTATAGCCATGCAAACCTGCCTGGACATGAGAGGCTGTAGTAATTTTTAGTTTCAGTGGGTGCCATTATTAGTTTTCCGGTGAATTTTGAAATTAGCATTTTCTGTGGCTCTAATTTGTAAGATAAAGCAGTCCTTTTTTATCTTAAAACAATGTTAATCCAACCCCAAAAGGAAACTGAGACAATAAAAAAAGTGAAAGTACAATCTCTTTAGTGTCACCATATAAAATTGGAAAATGCCTGGGACCTGTGTGCTTATACTTAGTCTGGTTTTGTGCTGTGGCAGGGTAGAAGGCCAGTACTATCAAATCCAAAGGGTGCTAAACATGAGTCCATGAGTGTGGCTTGACTATAGGATGTGCTTGCATCATTTGAATGTCTCCAAAGACATTCAGCCTTAACATTAAATATATGAGTCAGAACACTGGGTGTCATCAGGGGATTTAAATATATGTTCCCCACCTCCCAAACCCGCCCAAATTTGTACTTGTGGGCTGGAAGGTAAGGAGAATTTTGTGGTAAAATATTGTTGCTTTTTTTTTCTAAGATATGGAGGTTCTATATTCTACCAGAGAACTTCCATACAGCTCTCAGGTGGCAATGCTTCCTCCTGTCTGAGGGGCTGTGTCAGGGGTGGATGGCACACTGGACAAACAGCTGGGGGACCAGACGTATAAAACTACCCTCTTTTCCTCGAGAGGGTGAGCAGGGAGCCACCAGAAAATCAAAAGTATGGGGAGTTGTTTGGAGAGCTGAAAGTACTGTTAGATTTTTTTTCCTAAGCTGGATTTGCTGGTAAATGTAGGCTGACTAATAAATGGTTGTCTACACACTGGTTTTCAGCTACATGTACCCTAACCAAGAGTTCAATTACTCTTTAGCCCATAAAGAATTCTTTAAAAGGAAACTTCTTTTCTTTTTTCTTCAGGATTCATCTGACTAATACAATGCAGCAGAAGAATAGTGTTTCAGGTGAAGTAAAGTTGTTGTTTTGCTTAAGTTGGTTCCTTCTTTGTTTTTCTTGTTATGGACATATTTCTCCCAATGAAAACTGTTAACAATATATTTTACCTTAATCATGTTTTTCTATAAATTTATGAAGTGCTATTTCCCTCACATTTTTAAAATTAGAAAATTACCATAGAAACTGTTCCATGTTTTAAAAAAGACATCAGTACGGTAAGGAAGATGTAAAAATAATGCCCACCGTTCAACAGAAGAAAACACATTTATGTTCCATCATTTACCTAACTAATTTTCCTTCCCATTAAAAATAAATACTTTTGCTAGTAGTTCATCTTGGTAGCCTCATTTAATTTACATTATAGCAAGTCAGAGCAGCTTCTGACTGTGAACAGTGGATCCCAAATGACAGCAGTGGAAGTGACCTCCAGAAGTCCTCTGGTCCAAGCCCTCCAGCTCAAGCAGGACCAGCTAGACCCAGCTGCCCAGTACTTTGTTCAGATGGCTGCTTAGCGTCTCCAGTGGTGGACACTCTACAGAGTCCTTGAGCAACATGCTTGAGTGCTTTGTCACCCTTACAGTAAAAAACCCCACAGCATTCTCATGAGCTAGGGTGATGTTTTGAAAGAGAGGCCATTAAGGTAAAGGCTAAACCCTTATCTGTGGGTGTCTTAGAATGTTCTGCGTCTTCATTTCTTGTTCAGTTCAACAGAAGATGATGGAGTTGATATATACTCAAAATCTTGAAAATGCTTTTCTTTACATGCCAGAACCAAACTCTTTGTATTTGACATGCCTGTTTTTGCCTCCTTTAAGGGCTCAAGATCACAGGTGCTCCAATTTTGTGCACTTGGGGTACGGTACCTTATTCTGATAGTACAAAACTGAAAGCCAGGATGCATCTAATTTGAAAATATAGCTTTTCAAATCAGAGTAAGTGTTTAACATATTAAAAGTTCATCAGCTCTGTGATCTTTTCTGCACTGATGGCACAAAAATTATTTTTTGAGAAACAGCATGAGGTGTCATAAACACAGAGTTATGACTTCCCTCAGCTGAAGGGAAAGCTGATTTGTGAAGGAAAAAGCTATTAAAAAACGAGCATCTTTAATAATGGCAAAAGGAATAAAGAATGTTGCTATCTAAGGAAATTGTTTTTATATGAATGTGTTTAGGTTTTTTAATGCACTCAGTGTGAAAGGCTTCTTCGTAGGAAATTGAATGAAATTCTTTGGTTTCTTTTTTTTTTTTTTATATTTATTTTTAAGGAATTCTTTTTGTGTTTTTTCTCTTCAAGGAAATTAAAGAAAATAAGGGAAGGTAACTGATTTTACATAGCCCACCTGAGTCATCATGTTTTTGGAATAATGCAATATTGACATCATTCACTAATTCTGAGCAAGATAATAGACTGAATCTAAAAACTAAAGACCAAATTCCAGGCTTTCTAGTCAGAGCTGTGAGTTATGTTTTGGAGTTTCCTTTGAACAATGACTAAAGCAGGTGAACTATTCATGGTAAAGACTTTATTTGGTTTGTTTTATTCAGTTTTTTATATGTAAAATTTTTTCACAGGATGAGATTTTTGCCTATTAATTGGTGTATTGAAATTTGCGTGAAAAAAAAAAAATCATTTTACATCAAGAGGTTTTTGCCTTTTGTTCCAAAACTGTTTCCTTCGACTACTTAATATTTATTTTTGTTAGCAAGCACACGAAGGCACCGAAAATCATTAGGCAGAGTATGCTCTGTAGGCAGAAGAATAGAAGGGAATTTTAGCTCTCCATTGACTGATAAGGTGGATACCCTCACGCCTGCCTGCACACCTCAGGGATAGCATCAGGGTTGTGCTTACACTGCTGCATGGTGGACTCCACCATTGCTAAAGGAGGGGAGAGGAACCACACAGCTGAATAACTACAGTCTTCAATGGGAATAAGCATTTCAACTTTATTATTTTCATCTTTTTTTTTTTTTTTTCCCTGTCTGTCCTTTCACTCAGTTCCCAGAAAATTGGCTGATTTCTTGGACACATTTTAGGAAAGATAGGATTTGAGGAGAAATTTACTCAAAGGTTTGAAGGAGAGAAGAGTCTAGCTGGTAGACAAAGGCTGACATGGCTGAAGTAAAAGGAATGCTTACATTTATGTTGACAGAGAAGCAAAAGAGGCTGGCATATAGATGGAGCCGAGAAGGTAGTGCATTTACTTTTGAAGAGAACAGTGTTCATAAGCAAGGAAAACCTGGAGCTGAAAGCTGAATGTGCTACACAGGACAATATATTATAAGTAATAATATAAATTTATAATCTTTATTACAAATGAAAATATAAATATAGCATTAAAATTCTTTGATATATATTTTTAATATAAATATCTTTTTATCTTTCTCATATAATTCCAGAACTGAGCTTATTTATATTCAGTGGTCAGAATGGAAAGCTACAGGTCCCCCCACCTCATTGAAAACTATTCATCAATGTCCAAAAAGTGTCAGTATCTGTGATTATGGTTTTGAGAAGTGCTGGGAAGGCATCATATATCAGCCCATTTTGATCAATGGTTATATTGCCTTCAGTTATAAACTACACCAGTTCTTTTTCCAGCTGCAGGAAGGAACTTACCATGAAGCAGCTGCTATTAAAAGATTTTCATCTGAATTTTTGCTGCTCCCATTTTAGCACACAGCCTTTGGATAACATTTCGATAATCAATCTTTTGGCTGCTTATCTAAACCAAACCCAATGTGTTGAGATTTGCCCTTCACCATTCATGTAAATTTGTTTTATTAGTCACATCAGTTAGAGTACTTTTAATTATCATCATTATTCAGTAATAACCTCATGTCTGACAAGAGAAAGGATACCAATGGATACTGAACCTCTTATCCAAGAATAGGAAGGTTATTGAGTGAGATCTATTTTAGGAAGAGGAAAGGAGCAGATAAAAGGCAATATTCAAAGCCCTTCCTAATAGATTTATAGCTTAGCAATAGATTAAGAGCTATAAAAATAAACACATATGTGGATCCTGAATTCTGATACTACTTTCCTGGTTTTGAATGCCATTTTAATGTGCATATTTATCAAAGTTTTACAAAGACAGGTTTTTTTAAAGTCACACCTCCAATAATTCTGAAGTTTCAGTTGATGCAGTTGATTAAAAAAACACATTTACTGAGGACAAGCTTTCTCCATGGGAGTACAATGAAAGAATTGACAAAACCAATTTCGCTCTAATTTGAGAATGCAGTGGTAATACCTCTCTGCTGATCCTGATCTATCTCACCTTGTACCCTACTGTGTTAGGGATGGGGAAAGTATGTGTTTGAGCACATGTCTAATGGGCTTGAATGGTGTAGGACTGAAACCTATTCTAGTAATGGAGCTTTATAAAAGGCTCTATGGTCTCTGAACCTGGCACTTTTCCAAAGCAGAGGGGCACTGTCATGGCTTGCTTGTCATTTCTGCACACTAAATAAAAATGAAATCAGACTCCAAAGTAGTTCCTTCCCAGATCACCTTTGAAAAAATCACAGAAGCCTACTAGCAGGGAGCAGCAGTGGAGGAAATTGGACACCAAAGGGTTTATTCCAAATATACTGCAAAGCTCCCATGAGAAGAAGAAGAGAGCAGCAGAACTAGCACAGGGCATAACAGAACAGTCAGTAGGAAGGAGAGTGTGCAAATCATTAATGCTGGAGGTGACCAAATTAGTGTACATAGGTTTGTATGTGATGAATTTCCCTTCTGTTTGTGAGCTGTTAGGAAATGGATTGTCAGAGGCTGATATTCTTGCTACACACAACACACAAATTTGTGCAGATTAAAAGGAATGAAGTCCAGTCTAAGCATGTGCATTGAAAAGGGTATAAATTTTTGCCATTCTTTTTTCTACTTCAGAGAGGTTTTGAGCAGCTGAAAAGGCAAACTGTTCACAACATGGCACACTGCAACAGTGCTTTTCACTCTGCTAAGCACTGAAGTTCCAGTCCTGCCAGCACTAAATCCAGTAGAATGAACCATGCTCTGAAGCTGATCTTGCAGCATATAAACCTTCACCATCCCACCATACAAAAGAAGAGAAGCTCAGCACCTTGTCTGAACCCATGCCTTCCTCTCCCACTTTCACAGATGCCTCCCTGGACTTCAGGAATTTTTCTTTTTTGATACTTTCAAATGACAAAGCTGGACTAAACCAAGTGTTTTACAGTGTTTTTAGGTACAAAGCCAGACAAACCTTAAAGTAAGGGTCCAGGAAGCAGAGAGCTATCAACAGCCCTGTACCTTTGCCTAGTCAGGACTACTATGTTAAATCCTCCATTGTTTCAGATCATAGGGATCATGGATAATCAGTCATCTCCAGACTACCCCAGCCACTCAGAAAATAAGCTTTTCTTCATGCTGCTCTTTTTCTCTTTTTCATATAAACTGGCAATTTTGTATGGACAGTTACTGCGTTCAGGCAACCTATTAATTGAAAATGACAACCTCAGGATAAAAAAGGGCACATTTCAGTCCAAGTGGCAAAAATACTGGTTTTAGTTTTGAAAAGCTAACCATTTAAAATAACTGAAGTGATGATTTAAAAGAAAAATAGTGACCATTTCTTTAATGTTAAAAACTTGAGTAGTTGAGTTACACATCTCATTTGGATCAAAATGAAAAAGAATTTATTTTTGGGGCTTTTTCCCTTCCCTAAACTAAGGAAAAAAAATACGCAGAAAACCCCAGTACTGTTGAAATACCAGGCTCTGTCTAGTGTTAAAAGAACTCACGGACTGAATGTCCCTTCATATGACAAAAGATGGAATTTTATACCTGCTAGCATTAAGTTGACCCTTTATTACAGATGGAGCTTAATGTTATAATACCACGTCAATGTTCTTCCTTTTGTACTATCTGCATTAATTGAGGAACCCTTTTGAAGAAAGGAGTGTGGTGCCAATTACCACAAAAAATGTGTGAAATTCTGATTCATACCTGTGATTCAGGGGACCATACTTATGTTCAGTTTCTTTGAGAGCAAAAATCAAGGGGAGATTGACGTTTTTATCCCCCTCTCTTTTAGATGGAAGTAAATTAGTACATTATCCACTTCTCAACTGACTCATAGAAATCTTATTTCAGATCATAATGTTGTGCTCTTTGTGACAGAGACAGGGTTATTTTCTATGGGGCTCTGTGAAAAAAATTAATGAGCAAACCCTTAACTTCACTAGGCTTGCCTGCTTTTGCATTTTGCTAGCATTTTGCAGTACTGACCTTTCTAAACAGAGTCAGTAATTTGCATGAAAATTAGGGCTCTGGACATGATCCCCATTCCAGAAGTAGTGCATGAAATACTGCTGCACCACTGACTTGTGAGCCTACAAGCCATTTCCTAAGTCACTGCAGAAAACACCATTATAGACAGACACCAGAAGTGGAGAACGGAGTAGTAAATAATGTTAGAAGACTGGCAGAGGAAGAGAACATGAATTTTCTAGACCACTTTTTTTTTTTTTTGTGAGTTATTTTATTAATATTACTTAATTAAAAGCAACAATTAGCTTTTCCTATCATTTCTTGATTTTAGTGACCACAGACTCCTGGAGTTTGACAGCAGATTCAACTGCAGTGAAGGAACACAGTTGCCTTTGCCTTTCCCCACTCCAATTTGTTTCAAATGCAGCAGTTAGAAACAGACAAATCATTGAAGAAACACACAAGCACAAAGGAAATGCAGGGCAGGAATTAAGGTCAATGATTATTTGCTGCTTCTACAGTCATTTTCACCTTTTCAAAATGAGCCCAAAGTGGTGCTAAATCACTATCAAGGCCAGGCAGTATCCATTCATATCCACTTCGCACTCACACAAGTCACTCCACGAGGTGGAAGAGACTCGAGGATCAGGGCCCTAATCTCTTTATCCTAGTCAATTCATGACGTGCCTTGGACAAATTGCCAAGCTGCTGCCCACTCCTGCTGAGCCCGCAGAGGGCTAAGCCATGCTGTGAATGGAACATATGGCCCTTCTGACAGCACTTAGGCTGTAATCAAGTCTCAGCATGACAGAAGGATATCTCTTAGATCCATTATATATAGACTTCAGCTCAACCTTTCCTGTTTGTTGCTCTGTCTTTTATAAACTAGGAAGGATTTTCAGCTCAATAAGCAGGACGGGCATCCCTGCGCATTATGGTCTGAAACATGCTACGTCTTTGCACTCACAGCGATGCTCTGCAAGCGTGGCAGGGAGAGTTACTAAGCCTCAGTTTTCTGCAAACACTGTATTACTCCAAGGGACAGACACTGACAGCCCTTCTGGGTTCTGAGGAGTCCCCAGTTTACCAGGGAAAGACAGCCTTTTTATGGTCATTTGGTGGCCACAAAACTGCGTACAAGATAAGGTCTCAAAGTTGAAAAAGCCAAGTGAAAATCCTTACTTCACAAGTATAGAATCAGACAATCATAGAATGCTTTGGTTGGAAGAGATCTTAAGGATCATCTAGTTCCAACTCCCCTGCCATGGGAGGTTATACCTTTCCATAGTTTTGTGGCTTTGCCTAGTCAGAATTAAATGTTAAATTCTCAATTGTCAGAAAGGCCATACCTTTCCTGGCTGTTGGGAAAGGAGATGCTCAGAGTTCAGCTTTCTACATGGTTGAACTGATCTGATGGCTGACTAATATCGAAGGTTCCCAAAAGCTTGTAGGGGCTTTTAAAGGCAACAAGCCATGAGGAAGGATGAAGGCCTCTTCCACACTGACTCACCTCCTGTGAGCTGGACATTAAAATGACCTATGTTCTCCCTTCACAGAGGCTCTAGTTGGTGCTAATGGGCAGCTTTGGCAGTGTTTCCTTTGGACAGCATCTGAAGCAGAGTGGATAGGAAGTCATAGATTTCTCCTCAGACCAGTCAAATATAATGAATGTGCCCAGGATATCTGAAGGTACAATACTTCCAAGGCAGCTTGGTGTCTAGTCCAGATTTCCTCCAGTTTCCTCCATGGGATGCTGCAGCTTTGTGCTGCATTTTGCTGTGGGCTGTGGCCAAAACCACAATGCAGCAGATAAATAGAGTTTTCTTTCTCCTTCTACACAAGACTGCACCAGCATACAAGGTCTCCTAAGTGTTCCTGAGGGTTTCAAAAGATGAAAGAAATTATGTCCTATCCAAACATAACAATAGTAATGATAACACACATGCAGATAAGGCTGTCAATTTAGTACAATTAAGTATCCACTCTGCGATATTTTCATTTAGTGATCTATTTTTACAAGGCAATCCAAAGGGAAAAGGAAAATATTGATAATAAAACAAGGGGATCAGAAAGGAACAAATAATATAGGGAAGAAATAAAGCAATGGCAGACTTAAGGGGATAAAATCAAATAAAACATGCAGAGAGACAGTTCACAGTGATGCCACATGTCAGATGAAGCTAACCACAGTCACACCTGTATGATGCTCTCTGGCTACTGGTTGAAGTTAGAACAAATGAGGCAGTGATAAACCCCTCTAGAAAAATATGTAAGAGTCTCATAAAATTATTTGGAGTGAGAAGCTCAAAGGGAATTTCTCTTTCTACAAGTACTTGTGTCTACATTACTAAGAGCCATTTGAAGTACTAACCCTTACTAGGGCCTCAAAGTAGAGAGGTTTCAAAGGAGTTTGAGCAAAACTGAGTGCTCAAAAAATTAGTGCTCAAAACTGAGGCACAGGTTTGGAAAGAATTTTGGTGAGTTTGCCCAGGAGTGCCTGTTCAAACCTGGACTCGAACAATTAGAAGGTGCTGCAAAAAGTCAAGGAGTAATCCCAAGAGGCTCAGGAAGATCACAAGGAACTTTTCCAGAGCTACTGTGGCCAGAGGCCATAACACAGAATGAGAGTGATTCTTGCTCATTGGTGACTGACAGAACTGATGCAGATTTTGACCACATCAAATAGGAATAATGAAATGTATTGCTGGTGCTTCCAGGCTCAGGCCAGTTCCTCTCCTCGTCCTCCGAATACGACCTTATGGAAAAGGTGAATGTGCAGGTCAGGGGAGGAGACAAAACTCCCATACAAGCTATTTGTCTCTCCTAGCTTTCTGGATGACTCTAATGAAGATTGTTCTAACATTCCAGGGGAAAGAGCAAGTAGACGAAGCCACACTTATCCAGCAAAATGGGAACAGAGACATTAATCTGTTTTTTCTGTGTGGTGATCACAAATGACAGATCTGACCTTTCGTGAACTGCAGTTATGGGCAGGTCTGCAGAGCCTAAAATTGGATTGGACAGCATGTCTGCTCAAGCTAATAATGCTGCTGGTACTTGTCAGTGGCCATGTCACTCCTGCTCTTGTAAACTGTGAGCATAAACTTTGGTCTGGGGAAACTTAGTGACCCTCAGAGAGACAAATTCATAAAGCCTTACCAATATGAGATAACCGCTGGTGAATTTTGATCTGCTGAGATCTTTTGAGGCAATCCTGTTGGGTGAGAATGCTGTGATGTGAAGTCATTGATAGAGTTAGGTAGCTGAGGAGTAACTTTACTGAAGAGGGACCTTGGTCTTGGTAGAAAGATCAGTACCTGGAAGAAGTGCTTAAAACAGAGGGCTGTTTCTATATCTGATAATTCAAGTTTTACCTGATACAGGAAGTGGGAACTGATGCAATATCAAAAGGTGGAAGTACAGGCATCCATACCGTACATACATACAGACACTGTACATGAAGCTGAAGTTATTTCTACCAAAAGGGAAAAAAACCCAGCAAACATTCAAGGAAAGGTGTTTGGGGGGAGAAAGAAAAACAAGCAAGTTATTATGAGAAAATACCTGGAAGGAAATAATTTACGGAACTTTGAAATTGTTTTCTGATCAGCAGTAAGTTTCCCCTTTTGATTTAGTCCCATTTTTCATTACAAGGCAGCACCTTTCCCATTAGTGATCCCTATGTGTTGTCTGAAATACATATCTTAATGTAGACTCCTTTTCCAGTGTTGCAGTCTTTGAAACTACTTTCAGTGTCATGTGGGTTGTACATGATGGGTTCCAAACTGCCAGGCTGGATTTGAAGAAGCTCTTAGAGACTCGGTAACTCGCAGCTAAAATGGCAGAAGACTTAACGGTGGAGTTTGTATGCATTTGTCTACTGACAGAATACTATCAGGAGTCAGCAACTGCTTCTAAGGAATATGTTCAGGCATTAGAGAAAACAATGAAGGGCAAGTTGTTCAGAGGCTAGATTCCTATACATTTGAGAACTACTTAGAACGGTAAACCTAGTCATTGATCCCCATTTAAGATGCAGTTTTGCAGCTGTCTCTAATTATTCTATGACAGATGCAACCACCATAAGTTTTTTGCTTATTTATGGATTAAGTCTTTCATCCACCAGCAGGATAACTGTCTCTGTACAGTATCTGTTAGTGTAAAAAAACCTCAAAACTATTGTCTATCGGACCTGGAAGATAGCAGGTGTAGTTGTCTCCATACCACTGCCAAGTCTGAGTTATAGAATAGAATCCTAGTGTCCCAGTTTGAGACAAATTCGAAGGAACGTTCGAAGTGAACGTCCTCTGAAAAAAGGCGTGTTACAGCCATCCCTCCCCCACCAGGTTTGGAAAGAATTTTCCTTGGAGGAAAGTGAAAGGAAAAAAATTATTTATTTAACAAACATGATGCTTGCAGGCATGGGAAAAGAATGATGCTAAATAATAAAACCTCTCACTGTGGAGAGAAGCTGGGTAGATTTCAGAGTCCTTTGTGGGTGTGGCTTTCTCCTCTCTGAAGCTGGGGTTTGGCATGGGCCCCTTCAGGCCTCGGTGGAAAGGCCTCCCAGTGAGGTTCTGATGTTCTGGTGTTCTGAACAGTCCAGAAGAGAAGAAGAAGAAGCCAAAGTTCCGGGCAAAACTCCTTGCTTTAGCTAATGAACAAAAGGCTAGCTAGAAAGCAGGAGAATGCCACCCTCTTCCCTGCTGCAGAGAGCCAAGAGCTGAGGAGAGGTGAGCGAGTTATCTCTGTGGCTTTTGAGCACAGTGCCGGAGGAATTCCACTGGCTTGCCCCCTTCTCTCTTAAAGGTCTGGCTTAAAGCTACAGAAAGGCACAGGGCTCACATCTGGGCATAGGGCAAGCAATAGGGGATACACATCAAAAAGTCACCTCAAGACACCTAGAACCATTTAGGTTGGAAAGTGACCCAGCACTGCCAGGTCCACGACTAAACCATGTCACTAAGTGACACATCTAAATCCCTCCAGGCATGGTGACTCAATCACTTCTTGGGCAGCCTGTTCCAATGCTTGAAAACCCTTCTTCTGAAGATGCAATCGAAACTTCTCATGGCCCAACTATAGGCCATTTCCTCTTGTCCTGTCATTTGTTACTAGCAAAGAGTGTGCCCATCCAATCCACGACCAGTTTCTCTAGGAGGATGCTGTGGGGAATGGTGTCAGAGTCTTTACTGAAGTCCAGATAGGCAACATCCACAGCCTTTCCCTTATCCACGAAGTGGGTCATACTCTCATACAAGGAAGTTGGTCAAGCAGAGCCTGCCTTCCATGAGCCCATTCTGGCTGGACCTGATCCCCTTGTTGTATTGTAGGTGCCATGCAATGGCACTCAAGATGATCTCCACTGGCACTGAAGTCAGACTGAGGGGCCTCTAGTTCCCCAGATCCTCTTTCCAGTCCTTATAGTCATCACAATGGCTAGCCTCAAGCTAGCTTGGACCTCTCTGGTTATCTAGGACAGCTATAAGTGACGGAAAGTGGCTGGGTGAGTACTTCTGCTAGCTCTCTATGATTCTATGATACAGGACTACCTCACCGCTTGTCCTTCTTTGCCTCTCCCTTCTCAGGTGTCTATGGCCATCCATTGCAGCACTGAGTTGTGCAAGTCATCCCACCACATTTCTGTGAAGGTAACTATGTCATAGTTTAATTGCTGCACAGTGACTTCTAGCTCCTGTTGTTTGTTACTGCATGCATTGGTGTAGATTACACGATGATTTATACACTTTGTTTCCATGAGAAAAGAAATAAAAAACAAACTCAAGATATTTATATACCCCAGTTAAAAATGTTGCTTGGCTTAACTTTCTCAACATTCCTGCTAGTATTGTGAATATCTCTTCCCCAGGTTGGCATCACTGAAGCAGTGGAACCATTACAGGGTGCAGTTTTGCCAATGTAAATTTGTTTTTGCTGGCTTTGCTTATCATGTTTGAAAGCCATTTTTTTGGAAAAAACAAACAAGCAAGCAAAAACTAGCTATTGGTAGATGCCATATTTTTGCTAGAGCTAGATGAATGTAGATGAGCTTTTGAAAGAAATCTTGCAAAAAAAGCATATGAATGTGTTTTCACTCTGGAACAGAAAGCAGTACTCCCATCCATTCTAATTCTGCAAAAGTATAGTGCTTCTGGAGAAGAGGACGTGTTCAATACAATTCTTTTCCTTGTGTGACTGAAAAAATGTAGGCCTAAAAACGTTTCCAATAATAAAATATTTTGAAATTAAATGAGATTTTTTTTATACTGTGTGATTTAAAATATCTGTTTTCATTAAGCAGTCAGTCCTAATAAATGCTCCCCTGAAAGACAAGTATCTTCATACCCTTGCTCCTTACTGACTGCTGCTTCTGCGTTGATTCATCTACACCTGATTTTCCCTGCATCCATACATTTATGTGGAAAGATTCTCATTTTTTATCCTCCCTCCTAACCATCCCACCCAAAAGTAAATTTGTATCATTTTTAAAGAGCTGTATGTGCCATACAGCTCAGCACAAACATGGCAAGGAGTTGAGCTGCTTGCAACAGGTAAAAATGTTTTAATTTCTCTGGCTGTCCTCTGTACCTCCGTTAAATGATTAAAGACTGTATTTTAGTCCTAAATTTCTGAAATAATATCTTGTTTATGTTTTCCCATTAGAGATAAAAGTTCCACCTATTCGTCATTAGAAATTTGTCAGCCAGCCAATTTGTGATGGCTGCAGAGGGCTGAGATCAGCAAAATGAAACCACTTTTATTTGTATGTTTTTAATAAATTTCTACAGCAAGAGAAGAAGCATATTGCATTAAGTAGGAGTTTGATCTTTGTAACACTTTTTTTTCTCTTTATCAATTCAGTGGTTAATTTTACAGGCAGAGGTGTTGATTCTCTGAATTGCAATTCATCTTCCTTGAGTTTATCTGCCACAAGCAAAATAAATGCCCCAGGTATTGTCACCTTTTTTTTGGCACAGTCATAGTGTACACTTTATGGACTGATGTGTTAATTTTCATTAGTTCAGATGAAAGAAGATTGGCATGTGGCCTCTGTAGTTCAAAGCCAAGTTATTTTAAGTGTAAGAGAAGACAGAAATTGTGCCTCATTTTTACACAAGTCCAGTCATTTAGTAGTGTTAGGGTGCTAAATGGGGTGAATGCAGAATATACACCCCGAGATATTTGGGAAGGAAAACCAGCATTTTGGATAAGTGGTCTCTTACTGCAAAAACTCATATTTGAATCAGCACTGGGTAAGAAATACTATACTTCCTTATGAGAATTTTTGAGATGAGCAAAAATTGCAGACGACAAATTATGATGAAACATAATTTTTTAAGAATTGTCCACAAAACAAAAATTCTGAATGGTGAAGTAATGTGCGATAGCTTGAGTCAATGATATAATTTAGTTTTGATAATTTCAACCTGTTTCAATTTGATTTCCTAGAAATATTTTACTGTTTCTACCCTAAGTTGTGTTTTGAACTGAAAAAGATTTTGACCTGAAAATTGGAACCAGTTTATGAAGAGGAAAACAACATGCCATGTTTTAATATAGATTTTGCATTAGAAACATTGCTTGATAGGAATGAGTTCTATTCTGTAGTTTTTCAGATTAAAAGAACCCAACAAAAAACAATTCCCAATTCCTTGTATTATCCTCTATTCTTTATACTATAAGGGAGCCATAGGCAGTTGCTAGGAAGAAGGGTCTGCCTGTTTAATTTTTAAATGTTGCAACAGATACTTTTAAGTTAAGATCAACTATGAGAAAGTCTTGCTTTTCCTTCTGAGATGATCCTTGCTGTGCCATCTGTAACTGAAGTGAAAAAAATGCAGCTAGTGGAGATAGAGTTCCTTATTTCTTGGGCACATTACCCTTTCTGCATCGTCTAAAAGTTGTCATTCTGTGCTGTCTGACAGCACCATCTGGTTCAGAATATAATATCTCAGATCCGGCCATTTCTGGAGCTGGATGTGCTGCCACCATATATAACGTGAGTCGCTTTTGCCTTTGTGCTACATCTTCTGAAATTATAATGCTGATGCGGCATCTTCAGATGATCTAAAACCCCAGACTGTTTAAACAGAAGAAATGAATAATTCACATCAGAAACAGAGAAAAGCAAACAAACAAAAGTCAATGGGCATCTCCTGTTTAGCTGGGAAAGAAGGGGATACACAGTATGTTCTGCTGTCATTTTCAGAGAGTACAGAATAACCTTTGCCATCTGAGGAGAGCTCTCTGGAACTCTGCTAGCAGTGGCAGTTCATTCAGAGAATCACTGGATCCATACCACCCCACCCTGATGTGTCAACCAGGAATGAACTACAGCACACAAAGCTCCCTCTCTACAAGTACAGACTTCCAGAAATTATAACCACTAGATATAAAGCCAGTAGTTTTGTACAGAACTGCACAGTGTGTCTTGGACTGGGGCAATCTTATCTAGCTTCTTAATTAGGAAAAAAATTAATACTCATAATGATGATTCTTCAATTATCAGGCAGGGAAAACCTTACTCTGGAAGATGAATGGAGAAATTCAGTGGAACACTTGAACTGCCCTGCACCATTTTCTGACAAAAAGCGACCATAAATCTGATTTTATGTGGCGGTAGCAATAAGCTTCTGACTGCTTTGTCTCATTAGAGTTGTGGGAAGAAATTGGAATATGTCTCTAGCCTGGCAAACTAGGCCCTCTACCTGTAAATTATTAAACCTTATGTGTGTCAGGTGTTCTCAGAAAGGAATGAGCCAGGAAACAGAGAGAAATAGAGGTTGCATTGTTTGGTGCAGAAGCCAGAAAAGAGATCAGAGGAAGACAATCATATTTTGTTTTGCTTTAGCTTCATTTGCTTATTAGGAAGCAAATGACCTTTTAGAGGTCATGGTAACACAGGTTAAAAAATGCATTGAGTGCAAAGGTAGCTGAGTGAAATGTACAGTGTGTGCTGACTAATATGAGCACTAGTTTTTAAGAAATACTCATACACAGGGAGTCATGCTCAGTCCTAGGATATCAGTTTTTCATTGTATTGGAAATAGAAAAAAGATGCACACCAGAACTAGCAAATATAATGATCTGGATCACATGATCTGAATTTATGTGCATAAATACTGATTCTGCTGGTACAACAGATACACAGCATCAATAAGTTTCCCACAGCATTGCTGTATCCTAATGGCTCCACCTAAAATAACTACCTGGGCAAATATCATGCGCTACCATGAGTTCCAGGATCTCTAACCCACACCTGATTTTTTGGGGGTGTCTAATTGACCCTGGCACCTCCATGCATCATGGGACACTGTGAACAGCTCTCTCTTGAGTTTTATTTGAAATTATTTTAGGCAACCAAAGTCTGACTCCAGGTTGCACCTTTCACTGCATTTTTTTTTTCAGGTTGATGGAGCACATGCTTTAATACACAGTGAGTGAGGAGAAAAATAATCATCAAACAGGTAAGCAAAAATAGAAGCAGTTAAATGTAAAAGATCTGAATAACTACATTGTCTGAGAAAAATTAAACAAATGTTGGCATCTCATGACATTGGACTGTAAGCACTGGACAGTGAAGGGCCTGGATTGTGACTGTGTTATATTAGGAGTCTGAAAAAGTATGTGCCCTTACATTGTTATCTTAAAGGTACTCCAGAACAAGGGCAGTCATCTAGGAAGATATTAGTCTCTATAGCATAATATCACAGATTTAGCCATTAAGTGCCATTGGGAGTGATACTGTAACTCGTAGGAAAGGTGTCATTACTGCCCATAGATAAAAGAGTAAAAATCTCAATTTATCTTCTTCATGGTGCTATTCAGCAATCAGCTTCTCTTCTACTTCAAAATCTGGATCAAATGAGGCACAGCTGGGGGACAGAATATAGGGACTGGCTGTTCTGAAACTTTTGGGAAAAGGCATCGAAGATGCAGCTTGGGACTCACGCTGCTCCAGAGGACGCTGTTAGGTGGCCTACTTTCTGGCAGGAAATTGAGAGCATTTGTATTACATATACATCACCACAATGTGTCAGCTTAAGTTTGAAGCTCTGTGGTCTGACCAAGAATTTGTTTGCTACAGTTTCCCATGCTTGTTGCTCACTGAAACAATAAAAAAAACAACAAACTCCTGCCATTATAAAATTTTCATTGACACAACAAATGCAGAAATATTCCTTTAACATACCAGCATGCAATGATTTGCAACGATATGTGAGCACAGAAACGATGACTGACCAGTGGCAGAGTGAACTCTAGCAGTGTGGTTCACTCCAGGCATTAAATCCTTATAGCTCTCCTGTATCCTCAAATCAAACCCCCATGCTTTCCACATTGCTCACTAGACACAGAGAATAACACGATCATTTTGGAAGTTCAGTCTCGCCTGCAGGCAAGAACTTGTCCCTTCATAGCAGAAACAAAAGTAGCACAGCAGGACCTTCTCTATCAGGAACAGAAACAGGAGTTGTCCTCGTGAAACAACAGCTCTCTTATGTGTGAGCTTAAATGTGGATATTTCATTTCTATGAATGCCATTCTCAACTGCATGTATACCAACCTAGATACACAATAAGCATAATTATTCCTGGCAAATAATGAGACATATAGTTCCAGAGAAAATATTCCCAATTTGGAAATGTTTTATGTAGTCACTATGAATAACAGGGAAGAAGGAAATGAAACCAGACTGACTTTTTCCCAAATAATTCTTTTAATTACTTAACTAACACTGCTAGCAAGTATAACACATAAAGGAGTTCCTTGTGTGACAGTGGACACTGCTGCTTCAGCAAGGATCTGGGACTACCCTTCCCTGTGCTCCCCACCTCTCCCCAGCTATTACTTTCAGAGATAAATATTCCAGTCCAAATAAAAATACTATAATGGGTCAGAATGTGAAAGAACATAAAATCTTATAAAATATATCAACACAGTGATTACATTTCTTAAAACACTTATTTCCATAATGACTGAACTCTATTTATCAGCAACAACCCCCTCCCCCCATTGTCAATAAACTACATTTACACTGGTGGCATCTGGCTACCAGTGAGTGGATGTTTTATAAATATAGAGATAGATAAATTAACTAGATTAAATAGATAGATGTAGGATGTTTGGGCTGACGAGCCATGAACCCTTACTTAAGGGATTTGTCCTATAAATTCTTCTGTAGCAGATTACTTTGTAATAATGGTTTATAGCTATCCATGCTCTAAATCAAAGAACTATTGGCTTGCATGAAGGATGAGGCATGCATCATATTGTGTTATAAAAAAACACATAATACCCAGTTGTTCATTTTTTAATTTGCTACATGAGGAAAAATCCCTTCTCTCTCTGACTTCGACTCTGCAATGAATTGCAAAATGGCAGAAAGAAATATAAAGATCTTTAGTCTTTGGCATTAAATAGACTTTAAGGTCTTCTTGATGAACCATTAGTACCCGCAGGCTACACGCTGCCTCGGTGGGATTCTGGTGCACTCATTTGCTATATTACACTCAAGTACAGTAATTCTTATGTAGCTTAAATGCAGCAGCCACTCAGCAGGCAGGGGCACGAGCTGATCTGAGCCCAGCTGTATAGGAAAAAGAGGAGTCAGCTCAGAAATCACAGTTTTATGTACAGCTAAAGCCCATATGCTGCTTGAAGCAACTGCTTTCATGAATTTAAAACCGATAGCATTGTAAACATAAAGAGTAGGGAAAAAAACCCAGTTGTGGAGCAGTAATGACAAAGCCCAGGGATGAGATCTTTGCATGGAGTGATATGAACTTGTGGCACTTAAGGACATTGTTTAGATGTAGACTTTACAATGCTGGGTTAATGCTTGGACCCAATTGTCTTAGAGGTCTTTCCAGCCTGAGTGGTGCTGTGATTCTCTGATTCTCTGAATACTTGTTTAGTGTTGTGGAATATTTGATGTTCATTCCTCCTTCATTCTTCCTGTGACAAGCATAGATTTTGCAGGTTTTGGGCTTCTGCATTTTATGTTTCAGGGTAGGGTATTGTGAATCCTTGGTGATTCACAGTCTGCTGCTGTGCACTGGTGTGAGGGTGAGGACAGGCTTGCCTGTGAGAACAGGGGTAGCCCAGTCTGCATCAGGTTAGGTCTCCCAGCACTGTGATGAGTCTGTAGACCTTGTCCAACTGCCTAACTGTCCTGTACCCACCCCTCTTTGGCTGTCATGTAGGCAAGTTTTGCCCTCAACTTATGCTCATAACCTAACCAACTCAGGTGTCTTGATGCTAACTGTATTTTGTACTTACCCAGAGAAAAACAATGCTCAAGGAAGTGTCTCATTTGTGGAATTCAATGCTTCCCTCGACCCACTGCTTTTGCAGACCTCAAGTAAGGATTTCCGCCTAAAAAATTTTCTGTAATATAGGCATAACTAGCTGGAACTGCTAGGACATAATGTGTGAATGAAGTGCACCTTAGTTTATTACATAGGGTCTACAAGGCTTGCCCCATGAAATTACTATATTTTTTAATTAATATTTTCAATAAAATGGATCTCTCTC
Source organism: Machaerirhynchus nigripectus (assembly GCA_013397975.1). Classification (NCBI taxonomy): domain Eukaryota; kingdom Metazoa; phylum Chordata; class Aves; order Passeriformes; family Dicruridae; genus Machaerirhynchus; species Machaerirhynchus nigripectus. Next base: position 413,034 of record VZRQ01005884.1, read on the forward strand.
TGTGAAGTAGACTTTACTACTTCTTTCCTCCATTATTCTCAGATTATAAGCATGCTGACTGTTTCAGAAATGATTAATTGTTTACATCAAATTGTTAAGTATTTTTCCTTCTCTCCTTATCACACAGCTAACCTGCATATATGGGGTCTTAATTTTTAGAATAAGCTTTTAATTTGTGATTTTGTGTTATTTGCATTGGTATATTTTGGACCTGCAATCCTTTACTCAGTAAAGCCTCTGAAAGAACATAGCAAACAGTCTCTAATGAAGCACCATAATAGTCTTACGCCCACAAAATTAGCAATATGCAATTAATAGAATGAGCTGTCAGTCATTATTGAAAGCTTAATATGTAGCAAAGCAGCCAAATAAAAGGATATGATGGTGTTAAATCATTGAAACTATGCTGGTAACTTGGGTGACAGAGTTAGGCACAAAACCTGCACTTGACAAGGATACTGGGGCTGACTTCACCGTTTGCTGCGTAGACCCACATCTTGTCCAAAAGACAATAAAGTGGCTTCTGTTCTCTTTTACCCTCATGCTAACTTGGAGTTATATTAGGTGAATGTTGTAAAGGTGCTGATAAAATTATCTTCCACATGCTTCAAGAACACCCACTTACTCTTTCATTTATGACCTTAGGTGGCCATGATAAATGGACTGGGAACCATCTTCAAAAGTCGGTGAGATTAAATCATCTAACTGAAAAATACTGCTAAAATTTGAGATGGCTGACATAGTTGCCATATTTTCAGGGGTGTAAATTTCACCTAATTCACTTAGACTGGTGGCATTTATTTTGCTTTTATCCCTCACCTCGCTTCCCTTTTAATATATGCATAATCAGTCTGTATGATCAAAACACTGTTGCTCTGGAAGATTAGTCATAGCATACATAGTAGAGTAACGTATTAGATATACATAGGTTAGAAACGTGTTCCTCCTTGAGGAAAACATTTTCATCAGTTCTTTTGCATTTCTCTTATATTTCTCATTGACTTTAAAAGTATGAAGAATGTGTCGCATAATACATTATATATTTTCTCTGTTCAGTTATCAAGATCTTGATATCTTACTTACTGGGGTTTTTTAAAATTTATTTTAAATATGGCATTAAAATTCACAAATTATATTTCAAAAGGAACATAAATTCCACTGAAAGGACAGATTCACAGAATTTTAAGGCAAATTTCAAAAGCTCAGCTGTCATCATGCCATCCGTTGCAATGAGTATAAATAACTTCCTTTTAATATATGAAGAATTGGGAGGGGATATATGCATAGGAGGAAAACTCCAGGTGCTCCTAGAGTTATTTGGGACATTTTCCAGTTGACAATATGGAAATGCTGTCATTCAGGCCAGAAAGCTTGTTGCTATGGGGACACAATAACAGAATCATTTGACAACTTGGCAGTTAGAGTTGGCAGAGAGAACTCTGGGAGAGGCGCTGTTGGATGATTTGAGGTGGGTGTGCACTGGGGATGGATGGGTGGCTAGGAGGAAAAAGGACTGAGAAATTCTTTCAAACTTTCAATCTCTCCTTTATGTTGGGGGTTTTTTTTTGTCTGTTTTGCTCCTTTTAAAAAAAAATTTTGTTTGTTTTTGTTTTTGCTTTTCCTTTTTAGAGTGTTGCTACTCAGAAGCTTAGCACCTTTGAAACAACAAGGAGAGAAGACCCATAGTCAGACATCAACTAGCTATGAATTCACCCTAGGATGAATTTATATTGAACTGCAAAAAAATTATGCAAGAGCTGGCAAAGAGATAAGGCTGCATAAAAAGCCAATATGATTTTGGCTGTTCCCTCAGAGGAGTCATATCATAAACCAAGAAGATTATAGTTCCTCTGTAGTTCAGATGTGATGGTAGTTAGAATATTATAGTAGCTGCAGCTCAGTACATGAAAAGTCAGAGATTAACTAGGAAGAATTTAAAAACAGGTAGCAGTAATTATCAAAAACTGGAGGCTGGTTTATAGAGATGAAAGAACTAACACTGTTTAAGTTGGCTGAATGTCAGATAAGATGCATGTCACTAGTTCGCTAATATTTCAAGAGTCTGAACATCAAAGCAGTCAAGGAAATATTTAGTTGAATAATAGTATTCTTGGAAGAAACTGGGGTGGGACTGAGGAAAATAAAAACCATATTAGATATAAGGGAAGGAATCCTATTGCTGAGTCTATTGCATTAAAGAATAATCACAGTTTCTGAGGAAGAATATTATACACTTGGAAAGTCCCAATTAACATTGGACAACGCATGGAAAAATGTACATTAGGCAGAAGTTTTAGTGCTGTGCTGCAGATGAGAAATATATGAATCCTTCTATTTCTTTTACTGGGAGGAAGTGAGAAAAATCTGGTGACTGTTTTGGGGTGTTTTCTAGAGTAAATTGAAGACAAAAAGGATTTAAAAGTCATTCTGTGGCAGTGCATGAGGACTTGGTAATGTGTCATATTTGAGTGATGCATTTACATCCAAAAATCCTCAGGGCTCCAATGCTGCAGGGGAATCCAGGGAAAGAAACAGTGTCCTAACTCAGTCATAGATAAGGAACAGTGAAGTTTCCTAAACTGCATTGTGGTCTAAATATATGGAAGATCATGTAATTATGTCATTTAAGGTATTTGGGAAAGTTTTCTGTTCTGTAACAGTTTTTCAGGGGAATACTGTCTTCACTGTCTCCTCTAGAAGAAAGAAAGAAAGTGATGAATGTTTTGTATGTTTTTTATGGCACAACATAAATATCAGATGTGTTCATAGTTTTTAATCTTTTCCTACAGGCAAACTGCCTCTGTTTCCCTTCTGTTCTCTTATGATCATGCCACCCAGACTGTTCCTTTTCCCTGTGCAAATCAAAATCAATTAAAAATGTGCCCACAGGACTCAATTTTCAGAGAACCTACATATCCACACCTCTAATGGAAGTCAGTGATAGCTGCAGGCATGTGGCATCTCTGAAACTCAGGCTCTATAGAGCTAAGTAAAGAAAAACATATGGATTTTTTTAGGTAATATACCATGGGAGAAATCTCTAAATAGGCCCCGAAATAATGAAGCTACATGTTTTATACTATAGTCCAACTCACAATCACTAGGCCATCTCACCACGGGGGAAAAAGGGGATATTGAGAGTTATTGAACATTGCCAATTTTTGCTGTGGATCAGCTTGAAGTTATTTAGCACAGATGTTTCTGTAACTGTGACACACTGGGAAAACCCACATGCTCAATAGCCCTCAAACTTGCACTTCCATCTGTGCAGTATGATGGTCTACAGTTACTGCACACAGCTGTAATATAAAGCACACAGAGTTCTGTCTGGCTTAAGATCTGCTGAAAGCTTTTTCTCAGCACCATCTGCACTTTTTATCTACCTGTCTCCCTATGGTTCTGTGTTTAGATGCAGCACAATTATAAGACATTAAAATATAAGCCTAGTGAAAATAAGAATGCGGAAAGAACTGTACAAAATTTAACAGTGTGGTTAGAAACCTCTCATGATGTGAAATGATGATAGGAATTTAACAGTAAACTGTGAAATCCATCAGTTTTTCTATTTATGTTCTTAAGTCAGTTTTGAGCCCTATTAGTAACAACTGAAAGATAGGATTCTCATACTAGAAAAAGAGCATGATTTGACCCACAGTGGTGAAAATGACGCCTCTGGAAACTGCTTCCTCATCCTAATACCTGCTTAGACTTTGATCACATTCCAAAAAGTACAGGGAAAAAACTCCACCTCTTCTGATTTAACAAATGTTTTGGAACCAAAACAGTGTGTACCAATCTAGAAAATTAGAGAGGAAGACTTCCACTACCTTTGAAATTTAAATAGGCTTAAGTGTTAATTATTCATAACTTATTTGTTCACCGCAGGCTCAGGATACAAAGCAAAAAGAAGGTAATCTTTCAAAATTTAGGCATGTACAGCTCAGTGTGGAGAGAGAGAAGCTGTTGTTGGTATTAACCAGGCTGGGAGAAAAGCTTTGCTGTCATATTGTTTTTTCCCAAAGTTGCTGCAGCTGTGGGTCCATTATGTATCCCTGTTTAAGGAGAAAGTGGGACTGTTACCTCAGCCCTCGACTTTATAGCCCCAGTAGGAGGGTGGACTTGTCATTTAACTTTTTCTTTGCAGCGAGCTGCTGCTTCAAACCTTTCTTGCAGTATTCTGATCAAGTCACTTCTTTAGCTGGTTGTGGCACTGGGAAGTGTAACAATTCCTACAAAAGGACACTGTAAAATGTTTCCCATCATGCAGCCATGCTAAATAATGCAAGAGAACTCCTGCGTTCTCACATTTAACAGGAACTCTTCAGACCCTGAGAGATTAAAGAAAACCATCTCACTTCTAAACCAGACTGTAATCTTATATGATTGTCTGGAATGCTCATTGAATTCAGTCCTGTAGAAACTTGGAATATTAATGACAGAGTTTTGACTTTTGCTAGAAATATCTTTGGATCTGGAACTGTCAGAACCTCTTTTTTACGTCTTCTTTTTTCCCTTCTTGACTTCTGCTCTGGGAGCTCAACTTCATCTTGTTCTGAAAGAAAGAGCTAACTGTACACCAGTATTGCAGAACAAGCATGTTTCTGGGATATGTGTTACCCAGCTCTTCAATCAAATTATTTTTGCTTATTTAGATTTATAGATGGTAGAGTCACAGAAAGATGCACAGTGTGTAGTCATCCAGCACTACTGCACATCTGTTACTGTATTTATGTAACATTTTCTTTCTCTCAAAAAGGAAAAAGGGCTTGTGCTGTAGCACATAATATTAAGCCTCTACTTCCCTGGCTGCAAGAGAAACTTCCTACCTGGAGTGCATCAGGACAATCCAATACATAGACATCTTGAGGAATCCCCTGTGGCAGGAAAGACTAAATTTTGTATGCTAATTCTAAAACCTCCACAAAATCTATAAAGATGAAGAATGCCATGCCCTCCATTTTTGTATCCTTTCCCTTACGGTATTTTCAAGGTTAAATTCATTATGCCACACTTTTTTTTTTCCTCTTTCTTTCCCTCTTTCTTTGCCTCTTTAGAGTGACTTTGGGGAGCCCTTAACACTACATGTCAGAATGTAAGGGCTGCATTGCATTGTGAACTGTTTCTGTGCTGACTCATCTGCCACAGCTAATCAAGACTTTTTGGTCTACATACTGCAGCATTTTCAACCTTTTAGCAGTAAAGCAGTGCTTTTTGCTCAAAAGCTTTTAAATTATAGCACATGGTGGGTGGCTGATAAGATTTATTTTTTTAAAATGGAAACCCTCTTCTTATTTCTACATGGTGTCATGTTCTATTTACCAAGTCACAAAGTTTTTGGTGTCCAGAACGTTTTTTTTTCTGAGCTGGGGAATTGTTTTCCTATTTAGGCAGTCTCACACCTTTTCAATTTGGTGTCAATGGCACCTCTGAGTGACAAAAAAGCCGAGATTATTCTTTCCTTGTCCCACCACCACAGCAGGAAGAGGAACATGGGTCCTTAGCCTGCATGTTTCAGGAATGAAGTGTGAGACAGGAAAGATTACATTGAATTTTCTGGATACAACATTTCAGTTCAGTTGAGCTCCTTGGGTTAGGAGACAAAAGCCTGCAGCTTCCAGGATTTTCTACTTTTGTGCCCCTCTTGCTGTTTGGAGTTGTTTGCATTGTCCTCTTCTGTCTGGAAGCCCTAGAAAGTACTGTCCAGTACTTCCACAGGGGACTTACATGACTTGAACTAAATGATCTTCCTCACCACTTTGGCAGCTGGGGAAAAAAACACTGCTTGCAAAGGAAGAATATGTGCAGCTTGATCAATGGTACAGTCTCTGTATGTTACTTCTATAGAACATCTCAAACATTGTGTCTCTGCTTTGTGTTCTCAGCAGTTTTCCTTTTAGGCAGCTCCTTCTTCCAGGATGAAATAAGATGAATATCGTTTCCTTTGGGATTCACAGAAATTGTATTAACTGTAGAAGCAAAAATTAACTGTATTTAGGACCTATATTGTGTAAGCTGCTCATTTCGCATTGATTTTTACCACCACATTTCTCAGTACTTAATTCTGAAACTTCCTCACCAATTCACTTTTTCAATTTGGGGAGTATAATAAAGAGCTGACTTTAGGATTTTATAGAGGTATATGTATTAAGAAGTACAGCACAAAACCACTCAAGAATTTTTTTAGAACATCTAATATTTGCTTCTGGTTTTGTGCTTACAAAAAGTCCCCAAAGTGGTTATTTTAGAGACACAGAGATCTGAATTCCTATACTATCTCTTTGACTATTATATCTGTATAGAAGCTATACCTTGAATAGCTTTTAGTTTGATTGCAAAATGATTATTAAAAATCTCAAGACATTTTTGTAATGATGGGGTAGTGGTGGATGTCCCATCCCTTGATGTGTTCAAGGCCCAGTTGGATGGAGCTCTGAGCAACCTGGTCTAGTGAATGGTGTCCCTGCCCATGGCAGGATGGGTGGAAAAACAGGATCTTTAAGGTCCTTTCCAACCTAAACCACTTTATGATTGATTCTACGATTTCTGGAGTGGGAGTAAGTTATAGATGGCATAGTACCAATAGACTTTACGTTCTTATCCAGTGAATTACATAGACTCTTTGCTTCTACTTAATGATGATGTATTTTTCTGACTCAGCTACGCTCTTTTCTCTCTGCAAGTTCCTATAATAAGAGTTTGAGAAATGTGAAGATACCTCTGTGTTTTATTTTGGAGGTATTATGTATTTCTGGCTGGTGTCTCTGCTCCACAGGACTATAGTCTTATTTACTTCAGCAGCCAGGAATCATGAAATCCTAGGACAAGAGAAGAACTTCAAGAAATCATCTCATCTCTTTTGTTTGTTTAACTGTTATTTAAAGCAAACACCATTCTTTGGTCTTCTCTACTCTGAATTAAACTACTCATTTCCTTTAGTCTTTGCCCATAGGCCATATTTTTGAACCTCTGATCTTTCTTTTTTGGTTGGTTTTTTTTTTGGGTTTTTTTTTTTTTGTTTT
>VZRQ01005884.1:420083-449964 GCA_013397975.1 Machaerirhynchus nigripectus
TGCTAGACTCTCTGCATTGATCTATGAGTTTATTGAAGTACACTGTCCAGGACTAGACACAATATTCTATCTAAGGCCATAGTGTTGAATAAAACATTGAACAAAGCAGAGGGATTACTTCATATTTCCTTCCAGTCATGGTCTTATACATCCTGCTGTACAGATTCTGAGGCATTTGCCTTTTTCACAACAGCATGACACTGTTGACTCATGTTCACTTCGTGACCCCTTACAATCCTTCATTTATTTTTTTATAGAACTGTCTGTACAACATTATTCTGCATCCTGTATTTATGTAATTAATTAATTATGATTAAGTATGGGATCTTCCATTTAGCACTACTAAATCTTGTAATATTTTCTGTCCATATTTCTGATTTTTAAGATCATCTTGAATTCTGTCCTTGTCCTCTAACATTCTTTTTGTCCCTCCCAGAGAATGGTATCTGTTACTTAATAAGCCTTCTCTCTGTTCCTTTTAGATCATTAATGAAAATATTCAATTGTGTCAAGCCCAGAAGAGACAGACCGTTAGAATATGTCCTGTTAGGTATGTATTTCTGATGAAAAACAAGTTGAGGACATGTTTACATTGTCCTTATATGCACATATAATGGTTGACTGGGAAATGACAGTATGGTTTTATTGTATCAGTTTAAAATTTTATTGTAATTTGAGTTCAAAACATGGATAATAAATATTCTTCCAAAAAAATATACGCATTTGTGTAGTGAAAAGATTAATTTTCTAATATTTCTCTCTGTCTATATATGCCTTTTTAGGGTTGCCACAGATTTCACCCATGATCTCAAAAAGCATGCCATCAAAACTGATGTTGAAATCTATACAAGTTTGTGAAACATTGTGGTATCAATAAAATGTTATTAAAAAAACCAAAAAAGGTAAATTTTGAAAGGTTCCAAGAAGCTTTAATATCTATGACTGAACTACTGATCAGAAAAACTTCAGACTAGGTTACAGAAAGTACAATGTTATCCAACAAAATAAGACAAACTTGAAAAGAGGAAAGATGGATTAATTTCAAGGAAATCTTTCTGACAATAACATCAATGGGTCTGAGCTCTCAAGGGAAGATATGGAAAATTCTTTGTGTTCCTGCCCATGGCAAGGAGATTGGACTAGAACTTCAGGGCTCAGAGTTTTTCAGACTTAAGCGGTCAAGTATCCAAGGGGACCAGCTGTGCCATGACAGGCAAATGAGCCTGTCTGGGGTCACACAGAGAATTAATGCAGACACTTCACAAGTCTGTAGCTGCTAGTGCCAAGGAACACATGACCTCCGTCAGGCACTGCAAAGAAGGGAGTCAATTCTCCTGAGCTCAGTGTAGTTCAGTGCCTGAAACTGTCCACAAGGCTTAGTGCACAGTGGATTTTGTTTTAAATTTTCTACTGGTTTCCTATTGTTAGGAATTTAAAGCAATGGTACTTTTTTTTGTTTCTTTGAGTTAATCTAGTTCATATTATAGCATGTTTATTATAAACCTTCAAAGAGAGAGAAAAATCTTCACTGTTTAAGTTTAAAATAACATAATTTCTCTTTGAGGAGAAAGAAAGAGTAATGAATACCATACCAGTGACTGTAGCTTGAAGAATCTGCTTTGAATATGTGAAGGAATAGAAAACAAGTAAGATTGTTTCATAAATGTCTGTTACAGATTGTTGTCAATTTTTCACTTTATTTACTCCTTGCAGCCAACAACCCTACTCCTCTTACTCTTTATATGTTATTTTATATTGGTAGTAATAAAGAAAAAGAGAGAGAACAAACCACGTGTGACAGATGGTAAAGGCACACTCAATGTCCTATTGGGAAAAATATTGCAGAAATGAGGACTATTCAGGAACATAGAGTGAAAAGTAGAACGTTACACATAGGAGGACAAAGCTTTTCTGATTTGAGCAAGTGTGAATTTAGCCTAGCTCCAGATTAACCATGGTCCCAGAGTCACAGATGTGCGTTAGAACTGTGCTGATTTCTAGAGGGAGGTCTTGCAGGGTTAGGGATCTTGCAGCTAGAGGCTGGAAAAAAGGTGGTGAACTATGAGAAATACATGCTACTGACCTATTTAGCAGCCTTCTCCCTCCCTAGCTGCAGAAATTCGGGCACTCAGACATAGTCATCTGTTTTGGCACAGTTCCTCCTGAAACCTCAGGATTCATCTTTAAGGAGGGAGACTGAGATTTCTGCCAGCTAGAGGCAACTATTTTGGGTGAGGTTGGGGTTGCTGGCAACCCACAGAGATGGTTTTCTTTGGTGGATGGGTGTCTATTCCTGCAGTACTCATTTTTCATATCCTTTTTGTGCTTGATCAGTCTGTGACTGAATATCCTCTGTCACTGTGAAAATGTGTAATTGTGTAAGGACAACTCAGCACTGATTTTGATTTTTGTAATTAAACTTGATTTGGATGAAGAAGAAAATGAGAATATAGATAGACAACTTAAGGCAAGTTTTCATTGGGAACAGTTAGTATATTGGGACTTTTGTTCATATTTGGTTTGCCTGACATGCACATTAAGCAATTTCCTTTGCTTGGAGTAATTTAATGACAATTTTATTTAATTTTATTTAGTGTACATCTTTCTGAAGTTATAAGGGAAATTCACACAAATTGAATCAGAATTTGTTCTCCTTCCTGACCTTTGCCTGTTTTCATGATAAGCTTGTCAAGAAAAAGACTGTATTTTGCTAAGTATTTGCATACATTATGACAGAGTGGGTCTGATCTCAAGCTGGACCCTAGACACTACTGTAATGCAAATAAAAAAAGTTTTTGCCAACAGAGAGCCTATGCATTTTTTTTTATATGTTAGGATTTGTCTCCCATTTTTATTCTTTCCTTTAGAAGTTTAGAGGGTTCTTTACTAGTCACACAAGTACTAAATATTTAGCATCAATTCATATGAAAGTTGCTTTGATCTTCGTGTAAATAAACAGGCTCTGTTTCTCCCATAGGACTCTTTCTTGAAAATGATTTCTTTCATCAAGTAGTTTGTTGCATCTCTGTGAACATCAATACTGCTTCCTTCAGAACTTCAAACAAATATTTCCTGCACATTTACAGGAAACATATTAAACACTATAAATGGCAACCTGCCTTGCACCTGATTCAACAGTTAAAGTGAGATGTGGGCAACTGAGTGACACAGCACTCTTCTGGCATCATGGCAGATAAGTGTCATATATGCTGTGTCTCTTCTATAATGATGTGAACAGTTGCACACCTGCACTAAATACTTCATGTATATTTCTGTTTCTATAGATCTATGTTTTTTATGCAAATTTACAGACATAAGAATCTTTTCTTTATGCAACCTGAATGTTTAAGCATTGATGGTATAAACCTTGCAATTAGAGTTTGCCTTTGGTTACTGATAATCATCCTGGAAAGTCCCAAAGAACAATAACAAAAACTAAGATGGTCATCAAAAGCAGATCTTTTATGGATGGAAGGCTAAGCAAGAAGAAGTGTAACAAACTGGGAAGAGAGGGAGGATAGAAAGCCTGTCATGATGTAAGTTTACCTCTACAAAATTTTCAACTGAATATTTGTTCTGTCTCCAAAATAAGCTGTAATCTATGAGGCCTCGTCTTTATTTACTTTCTTATCTGTGTAAACACGTGGCCAGAATCTGGTCTTCGGTATCTTAAATGTGTTTTCCTGGGCAGGAAGCCATGGATGACTCTGTCCCTAGAAGACACAGTTTCAAAATGAGTGTTTTCTGCAGAAGAATTAGTTTGTTGAGTCTCTGAGAAAGAACAAGTGGTTTTAATGAGTGATTGTTTTCCCATGCCGTCTTCCTGGAACTAATTTGTATGATTTTCCTCTTCACCTTGTTATCAACTCTTCAAATTTTGACTTATCAGGAGGATATTTTGAAAGTTTTCTGTAGACCTCCTGCTTTCTTACAGAACAAACCAGCCATCTGTGAAGCCAGTTTTCATAGCTTTACTGGCTTTGAGTGTTCTTCTTTGCACTTAGAAAGCTCTGAAATTATTTTAATTGAATCAAAGTCATAAATTATAATGTCTGGGAGAGACTGCAATGTAATTGTTTCTCTTTGTGATATTTACATTCTAACTCAGTCATACTCTCCAGTGTCCTGCTTTGGAACTCCATTTTGACCATGTAATTCATTCACATCACAATCAGTCAAGGCTCTGCTATATAATTCTAATTTTGTTAAGTGATATGAATATTGAACAGCTGTGGTTTATTATCTTTGAATGAAGGCACTCTTTATTCTTCCTGTTTTAAGACTCAGTTAATATTCTGAATAAATACACAGCTTCCAAATAGGTACACAATTGGCCTTTAATTAATCTTCAACCAAAGAGATTAGGGAAACTCAAGCCTGTTTGATCCTGCAGATCATTTGAATCTACAGACAATTTTGGTACTTTCCAGTTTCTCTTCACAAGAAACAGCTTTTCATTTGTCACTGTCCAAAAGGGGAAGTTCTCTAATTCCTGAAATAGCTGACACACATAGGGAATATCCACGATTTTACAACATTTACACACTTAACCGCCACAACATATAGACCTGCACTCTTTCTGTTTCTAGGCTATGTAGATAATGCTTATATGTCATGATTAGCATTAATTCTCAGTTTGATTTCAGTGTTCAGGTACTCTACATTACTTGGACAGTGAGTGACTAATGGATCCCTAGAGCCTTGACAAATAGACTAAATCCACTAAAGACTGGAAAGCCATGGAGGCAGGACCAATATTGGCTCCAAGTCTTTAGTCCAGGAGTAAGACTTACATAATGTTGAACACATTTTTAAAAGGGTTGTACCAGAGGGCTAAATGTGCTGTTCTCAGACAGAATGCTAAAAGAGAGTAGAGGCTTGCATTTTTTGGATGGCTTGTGTTTAAAGCAGGCATATGCATTCATCATTATTTGAATCATCAGTAAACTGAGATAGGAGTGAGGTATAGGCAGGACTGCTGAAGGTGTACAGTGGAGGTCTCACAGCTGAGCAGTGAATGAGACATTGCACTACGCAAATACATTGTTCAAAATCTGAAGAATTGTTAGTGCATGTGTAAGAGATTTAATTGCCTCAAATGCTGCTAAGATCATAGAAGGACTTTGCCCAGTGAAGCAAACAGTGCAAAGGAGAAACTGATCATCTGCTCCCTCTACCCGCTGCCTGAATATGCCTCCCGGATTCTGGGAGTTTGGATGTGTTAAGCCTCCTGACTTAAGATATGATAAAAGTGGTACTATTGTCCAATTATCTTAGGTTTAAGGACAATTAAACAAGGCTAGGGGAGAAGAATGTACCCACAAGGAAAGCCAAGTCAGAAGCTGTGCTGAAAATCTAGCAGGGGAAGGCCGTAACCCGCTGACTCAAGATGTGAGGCCCAGCTCAAAAGAGGAGGAAGACTGAGCATGAGACTGATTAGCATTGGAAATGAGGTAATCATTCAAGCAATAGGATAAGAGAACTGTTAACCAATGAGCATTGATTTCTTTGTTTGCTAAAATATAAATGGTGAGAAGTTTTGAGCAACCTTGGGATCTCTGCCACTGAGAAGACCAGACGAGGAGGACCAACAGGATGCCATCAGGGTCCAAGAGTGGTGGAAACTTTTCTCTTAATCCATCTCTCTATCACTCTATTTCTCTCCCTGCTCTCTTTTTTTCTATTTCTTTCTATCTCTCTCTACCTCACATTAATTGTTAAATAAAATCCCTACTATTGACTTCAGCATATAGCCTTGTTTGCACCTTAATTCGGGCAAAGGCGTCTCTCTGATAGTTGTAATAATCAGATTTTAATAGTGTGTTATAAAGACCTCTTCCCTAGAGCAATTAGAATTTATAAACATTCTCTCACTGAAACCCTTGGGAACCCATCATAGACCATGATGTCTCTTTGCAGTCTTGTAATTCATGAACTCTTGAGTTTTATCAAGAGCAAGACATAGCTCTAGAAGAGATCTTGGATTGATCCAGGAAAATCATCCCAGACGTCCTACAACAGTGTATTTTGGGGCCTTGATATCATCCTGCGCTCTATCTCATGGGTTTTGGTGATAGCAAAAGTAAAAATGACCTCACTTTCTAGAGCTGTGGAAAATGTAATAATGAAAGCACATATCTATTAACTTGTCAGTTCACAATCTCTCATTTTAGAAACAATCCTGTTAGGAAGTTGACATACTGACATACTTGACATTAAGTTGAATGTTTGGAGTTATTTCATTTTCCCTGTGATGAGTACTTTTTAAAAGCTGTGTTTGCTATTTGCTCATGTTGAAGTCTGTGACTTAAAATGTGTGTCACTGATGGTATTAATGTGTAATCAAAGGCATTGTCAAGGTTTGGATTCTGGTTGGTTACATTACAGGGAGAGTTTTGCAAGTACTATCACTGTACTTATGACTGTAAAGTTTCCTGATTTTTTTGCCTTATATTTTTAAATTTTCAGTGTTTTCTTTTTTCTTCTACAGTATTCTCCCAGCTGCTTCTGCTGACCTCTGACTATGACAACAGTTTCAGCCGGGTCAGTAAAATGCAGTGAAGATTTACTTTCCAGAAGGACAGACGGGTTGGGTTTATTGGTTGGAAGTCTTTAACTGAAAGACTAGTCTGTTTAATTTTTCAAACTCTTCTTTGCAAAAGAGTGTTTGTTAGACAGTAAATCTCCAGTTAACCTGGTTTCTGAGGCCACTTAACCCACAGCAATTACACTGATGGGCCAATGCTATCTCTGGGATAACTCTAATAAGAGCAGTTGGATTACACCATCTTTAGATTAAACTGTGGTGGTTTAATTTATAGCAGAGGAAATAATTCCTCAGTATACTTCTGAAAATGTGCAACTTTCTCAATACACTGGATTCAGGGAGTCCAAAACGGCAACATTTTCAAAAATACACTGTTGGAGAGGGAAAAACTCCTGCTTTTCAGCCTCCTGCTGGTCCCTCCCTCTCCTAGTGACTTCTCAGTGCCCTCCTTCCTCCTCCTCGTCTTCTGCTGCTGTCAGCACTGAGAAGTAGATGGGTCAAGCCAGTGGGTCACTGACAGTGCAGTATTCACCTCACCATGTGATGCCATGAGCTGTACAGGATTACATGCTTAAGTTTCTCAAAGCCTGTTTTACAGGCCCTAATAAAAACCTGCTCTTGATGAGACAGTGGAAAGAGGAAGCCAGAAACAATGTGCATATTTTAAAGATGAAGATGGCTTTCAGCTAATAGATGTAAAGAAAATATTAGCAAAATTTCTAATGGCAGATCTTATAAAAGGACTTTCAAACAGAGCATTCCTTTGTTCCTTCTCTTTAAAGAGAGAGAAAAGTCTCTCCAAAGTCCGGCCACTCACAGCTCAGGATACTCGTACTAAAAGGGAAAGAGATCAAATCTTTCACATGCTATTTGGTATCAGCCCCGTCATGTTATGTAACATGACTGCCTTGTCACAACATAATGCACTGGGGAGGAATGACAAAAGGCGTTTTTCACAGCTACATTTGAAGGAGCCACAGCACTTCAAACAGGCAACTTAATATATTTTCTTGTTAAAGGACTTGCTCTAAGCACAGATTGAAAATGTACTCTCTTCCCAAGTCCATCTCTAGAAATACACGCATTCTTCAAACATAGCTGCATTGTATATATGAGCATCATAATACATAACTTCTTTACACAGGAAAGAATGGCTGAGTGTAGGTACATATGTCTTTTAGTTTCTTCGGGTTTATATAACAATCAGGATGGTATGTGCAATGTATATGGTTGCACGTGCTTGGTATCTATGGATTAACTTTTGGGATTACTTTGACTATGGTGATCCTTAGTGCAACAACTGATTGAATAGTTTTAGCACAAACATTGAAGTTTCAGTAAATTATACTTCAACTGCAATCATCACAAGGTGAGAGCATTTGTGCCCGTGGGCATTTTATCTGTCCCACATTTTTTTTCATAATGGTGACAACTTATTTTCCTGATCCATCAGAAGCCCCCTTCTGACTGTTCTTTTCTGAGCCACTTTGCCCTCCCCTTTTTCTCACCTGTTTTACCTACCTGTTCTCTGTACTCAGCAGTCACTCTGGATGCCTTTCATCAGGTTTAAAGGCTTCAGTAATGGCCTTTGTGTTAACTCCATGGAGTCCATATCACAGAAATTGGATGAGAGCATTAGAATGTAGGTTGACTTGAATCTCCACCAAGACTACAACACTTGAACTTGGTTACATCTACTGCTGATGTACTGAAGAGCGCCTGTTCCTTGGCAGCTGCGTGGTCTTGTCACCTTTCACTTATCTTCCCAGCAGTGTTGTGTCCTTTGTCACGCTGAACTGCCATTTCTGGAAATGTCACCTCCTCAAGCAGAACAATTATGGATATAATGTATCAGTGCCAAGAATGAGTGATTCAGTAATTCACTGGTGCTTGAAAATGTCAGTTCTAGAAATACTCATGCTTTCCTTAAGTTTGATTGTGGCTCAGGCATGTTAGACCAAAAAGAAGGGACTTGAAAAGTGAGAGAAACTAAAGAAATACAGAAAATTCTCTATTCTTGACTTCTATTGGTATCTAAGCTTTAAAAATACAAAATCCAAGACTACTTGAAGCACATTTTGCGCTTTTGGACTTGAAGAATGAAAATGAGCTAAGTTTGAATTGTTAGAGTTTTTTCATCACAAAGGTCATTTGATTGCAGGCAGGTTGTTTATGAGACTGAAGCTCATTTCTGTTGAAGTAAGTGATTCCAATAACGTTAGATCAAATCTGCTCATTTATTTTATATTTCAACTAGTTTAGAGTCAATGCTGATTTTCTTTCTTTGAAACATATTTAAGATCCTTTTGCATCAAGAAAGTAAATTTTAGACGGAAGATACAGTCGGTGGTCCATTTTTTAGCTTTCAGTATGACTGGTAAAAATAAAAGTGTAGCAATAAAGAATGCCTCTGTATTTTCTTTCCAACTAGAAGGGAGGGAAGGGAAAGAAAATTCAATACTTGGCTGGAATCATGAGCAGCTTGTTGGCTGAGTAAATCAGTCAGGAGCCCTGCAGCTGGTCAGCTTCACCTCACCGATAAATGTCACAACTCACTTCTGTCAATATGAATTACCAGAAAAGGTTTCCAAGGAACTAGGGATGAGGGAGCTGTTTTCCTTTGAATGAATTATATGGACCAAAATAATACTCATACAAGATTAGAATAGGTTACTCTGACTAGGCAATTATTCAAATGCACCCCGAAAACAAGACTAACCATAGAAAATACTGCAAGCCAGGTCAGAGAATGCAAAAAATTTGTGACTTTAACAGAGGTTTGAGAGGTTAGAATGTGTTAAGTTGCAAAGCAAGTTTGCTTTACTTTTCAGTGCTAGGAAAGGTATCTGAGGAAGCTTGAGCTTTCTATGCAAAATGGAGGAAGGCAAGCAATGTTTAAAGTTATTCCAGAAAGATTTCTTCCCAAGTCACTCACAGGGTGCTTTGTGCAGCTCCAGCAGACTTCCTCATGGGAGGGGGCATGGGCAGCTCCCCCAGCACAGCCCAGGTCCCACCACCTGCACTCCGGACGAGGCACCTACTAAACGCAGGCATTTTGTGTTGTCCCTCTGAAATGAAAGGAGGACTGTGAAAACAGACAATGATCCCAAATTAGTTTCAGTCACAGAGAATAAGGAGCACCCACCAATCTCTGAGCTGGCTGGGCGGTAAGCACTTCTGACATTTGTTACCAGAAATAACAGTGAGTGGGTAGCTGCCTTAAAACAGAATAACACAGATTTTGATCGCTTCTTCTACACCTTGTCCTCATGTATTGTGTGTTATACTGCACCCAGTTGTTGCCACTGGACCTGACAGGATGTTGACATGGCAACATATTATTTGAGACAAAACAATAAGATGGCAACAAATGAAAAATGCTATTTTTATGTATCTGCAAAGCATATGTCCATATACTACCAGCAGTTACTATGCTGGGCAAAAATTTGAATTCCCTTTTCACAGAAAATCTGGACACGGAAAGTAAAGAAGATATTATGACCACAGATAAAAAAAAACAAAAAAAACACAAAAGACCAAAACAAAAACTTCTTACAAAGAGAAAGACATTCTGAAAACTGAAATGGGATGTTTATTTTAGATAAAATCTTTAATTTAGTAATGATGAATTATTTTAATTTCAATAATATGTTATTTTTATTCAGTGAGATAGAAAATAGAATAGAACAGGGTAAAAATACATACAAAATTGGTGCTAGTATGAGTGGTTTTTTTATTCTGAACAGAACCTGGAAAAACTCATAACTAAACAAATGTTCACTCACTTCAGATATTTTATTTTTAACACAGTTTAAGAAATACTACTGTATTATCAAGGATACAAAAATAATAGTAATCAAATGCATGATTTCTAAATGAAGACTGTCAAATGCTTCAGTGCAGATATGTAAAAATGAAACATTACCACATCGTTTTAAATTTTCTGGAAAGAATTCTTGGTGGCATCAACATGACTTTGTGAAGCATTTTGATTTTGAGTGCCTTAAAGAATAGAAAATGGTCTTGTCAAGTCTTTCAAGCAACTCTCTATATCCTTATGTAAAAAATGGTAATGTACTTAATATTTAATCCAGCATACCTACTTAAGCCACGCATTTCCCTACGATATTCAAATCAAACCCCAAGTCAGAAAGCTGATTTCCACTTCATTAAAATAATGCCTTTTGACTTTATTCAAATGAATAATGGAAATAATAAAGTTTTAGACCTTCTTCCCAATTGCTTTGAGCAGCAAAGTGGACAAGTACATTATTTTGATTATAGTAAAATTGCATTTCTCAGTGGAAAGAAATGTTCCAGCACTGCATGGAAGAAGATAACAAAGGATACAAAAATAATGAGTAGTAGGCCAATTTGCTTAACAATGTATCAGGTTCTGGTACACTTAGGCCATTTCCTTAATTATCTATTAAAACTATCTGGATACCACCTTCTTGCCTTTGATATCACATGGAAATAAGCAAGATAAATTATAAACTAGATATGAACATAACCTTTGCTTAGTGTCCTGGGGCTTTGCTCTGCCCACAATATTGCTACCAATTCACCGCTTTCCTCTATGATTTCTAGGAATTTGACAGCCCAGTCAGAACCATAGAACCAATTGGTTGAGGCTGGCACCCCCGAGCCCCTGCCATATGGCACATGGGTGTTTCTGTAGAGAAATAATGGACACTGGGATTCCCCAGCAGGTGTCAGATTCTTTGTGGTTCTGCAATAGGGCATGCTGGTACATCAGAGATGCTGAAGAACAACAGACAGAGCTCATTCTTGCTCGACAGAATCAATGTGGGTGTTCTGTAGGATGCCAAAATCTTTATCCCCACCTGGTTTTGCAGTCAGAAGTGCAAAAACTCTGTCTGTACACTTCACTGGCCCATTAAGTGGTAGCAGCTACTCAGGTCCTCCAACTGAATTAAATTTGCATCTACCCTCATCTGATAAAGCAAGGTATTTAGAAAGGGACTGGCCAAGCTGCTGAGTAGGCAAGTATTGTGCTTCCTTTGTGCTGCGAGGTAACCACAGCATACCTGTTAAGCTTGCTCAGTGTTTTGGCATGTGTATAAATCACACTAGAGAGCTTTTAGGCGGGACGAGCTGTATATTGCTGAGTAGGTAACACCAGATACTCCTTGTTGGAGAGCTGCAACTGAAATGCAGAGCTTTACTCAGGTTCATTTAGATTTTTGTGAAACTAGGAATATCTAATCTTAGTAGCAGACCAGGAACAGGTAGTATTTTTGCAGCACTGGATAGCACCCAGTGTGATGCTACATCAAAAAAAAGTAAGAATAATCCATAACTGAAAGAATTATTATTTTTTTTAATTACATGCTTCAGATTCCTTTTGTCTTTATTCTGCTCTTTTTACAGGAAAACTCTTATTCCTGCATATGCATTGCTATAATAACTGTCTTAAGAAATTCCAACTCCAGTAATTAGTTTGTTGGGAAATTTTATCGGCACCTAGGACACTTCCCGGCATTCTAGATGACAAGGATACTTCTTCTGGACAGATATGACTACAAGGCATGTGCCAGGACAGGCATGCATGTCCTGACATTGTAAACCATCTCTAGACACCACACCAAAAAACACCTGTGAGAAAAGTGTTTGTGAACTCATAATGTACACTGACGTGGTTTAGTGGTCAGGAGAGGAATTAACTTGTGAGAACAGGCATAACTGAAATCCCATTCTATACTTCCATTTGTTTTAAAGTAAGGTACAGTCATGTAGTTATATAATAATGGAAGTCAGTTCAGGAACCTTCCCTTGTGAATGATTTTTATGTTGTACTCTTGGGAAATGCATTCTTTTCCTTATATTCCTCTTAAAAGCACAGAAATGCTTTTAAGTCCTTACAGTAATCTCATTACTAAAGACAACTGTATTGAAGAAAAACTTAAAGGTAGAAGAATCTGCTTCCAAAAGATGAGCACACTTGGAAACATGCTATCATATTATCATGACTGTTATTAGGAGTGTATGAGCGAAAATAACTGATTTGATGGATGTAATGCATGGTTTTTTTTTGTAAATTGCTTGTGGCTGGTAAAATTTCTTTGTGTGTGTTCTGCTTTCCCGTGGTATAGAGCTAATTTTCTTGTTCATAGCAGGTAAAGTGCTGTGTTTTGGATTCAGTATGAGAATAACATTGATAACAGATTGATATTTTAGCTGTTGCTAAGACTAAGTCCAGGACTTTTCAGTTTCCTGGGCTCTGCTAGGGAGGAGATGGACAAGAAGCTATGAGGGAGCATGGCCAGGACAGCTGACCTGAACTGGCCAAAGGGATATTCCATACCATAGAAGGTCGTGGCCAGTATATAAACTGGCAGGACTTAGCTGGGAGCTGCCAGTTTCTACTGGGGGATGGGCTGGTCATTGATCAGTGGGCGGTGAGCAATTATATTGTGTATGAATTGTTTTTTCTTGGGTTTAATTCCTGTCTCTTGCTCCTTTTCTTTACAATTATTATTACTACTATTACAATTATAATTCCTGTTATTAGTATTATTGTTATATTTTACTTTGTTTCAATAATTAAACTGTTTTTATGTCAACCCACAGGCTGATTCTCCTTCCCACAGGGGGACGGTGAGCAAGTGGCTCCATGGTACTTAGCTGCCAGATGGAGTTAAAAGACAACAATATATCAATTTTGCAAAATATTGTAGATGTCTTCAGGATTTAAATTACTGTTTTCAAATAAGTCCCAGTGAATATTTTGCAAACACAAACCACAATGTGTGGATTACAGTGTTGATTGTAAGCAGTACAGTTTCAAAAATACTTACAATATGTTTTGATCATCTTTCATACTTGAAAACTAAAACCCATTTTTTGGGGGAAATATTTCTATTAATTAGATGAGATTCAAATTGCCTATTACAAACTACCTATTTTTCTAAAAAGTGTCCTTTAACCTCTCTTCACGCACCAATATAGAATAAAAAGTAAAGAGAGAGAAAAGTATGAAAACATAAAGTTTTCTTAATGAGACTCATAAGCACGAAGATAAATGATGGCAATACCACTTTCTGGCTCAGTGGAAATGACTGTGTGCTTATTGTGTGGTTTTGTCTCAGTTTTGAATAGGAGATTATAAAATGGCTATCACCAAGGCAGAATTCAGATCTAATGGGGTAGCATTGAATTAGATATGCAATTTCAGACAAGAGAGAAAGACTCTTCTCTCTCTCTCTGAACCCAGCTAGTGTCATTAGGATCTGTGGAGAATGAAGAAACATAGAGACAGACAGGAGCCAAGCAGTAAATTGACCCACTCATCTCCCTTCTGGAACTCTCCCAAAGAGCTTTTATTTTCTGCGACAAACACCTCCATTGCTCACTTGAAGGTCAAGTGACTGATGATGTCTCACCATTTTCCAGCTCCTCAGTACTTAAGAATTTCCAAGTTACATTATCAGTTCCTTTTCCCTCCACATCATCAGCTGTTCTCTTTTAGCAGAAGTGGCCAGCAGAAAACTATGGCTACAAATAACAGTCTATAAAAGTCCATAGATACTCCATTCTTACAAATTTCAATCTAACACCACAGGCAATAAATCAATGACTCGCCTTTATGTAGAATCATTTATCAGCAACGTCAAAGTTCCTTGGCAACATTATCCTCCTTTAAAGAGGAGTGTGAATGCTGTGGGACACTCTTGGGAGATTGCAAGGACAACATTCATGGAATTGACTTCACATGAAATAAAAAGCAAGCTTAGATTCTCACCTTCTCTCATTCCTCTTTCAGAGTGACATGCGCCACTAGGAGAACAGAGAGGGAACAAACTTCACATATTTTCAGTGGGAAAAATACGAATTTCCTTATCTATGTCTTTACAGGACAGCCAAGTAACAGCCAGAATCCCTGTAGCTTTTGAGAGTCCTTGAGAAGTGCAAAAAAAAATCTATGTGTAAACCACCAAGATAATGCCTGGATCCAAAGTAAAACTACAAGTCACAAACTCTAATCTTTGGACAGTAGTTATATCCTGTTTTCCAATTATCCTCTCCTATCACATGTTGTGTATAATATAAAAGAGTGGCAGGGTCTGATAAAAGGGAAGCATAGTTTTCAACCAGCTGCTCTAAAGAGGTGGGTAAGACCTCTGAAGGTATTCTCAGAACAATGAAAAATAAAGAGATAATGTGTGGCACCTCTCTTCCAGGGACCACTTTAAAAGCAGAGACTACCAACCACAGAGGAATAGGGGTGGTTTGCTGAAGGCCACACAAGAATCACAGCACTTATTCAAGGATAAAGCAATGGGACTGCACTGCCTTCCACAATACATTACCACTGTGTTCACCAAAACATACAAATGTTCTAAGTGTTAAAGATACAAATTTATGAGAACTACAACTACATTAACACAGTAAGAGATCCCTAGACTCATAAATACTAAACAGCAATCATCACTGCTTTGCACATGTGCAAAATGAGAAGATGCTTGAATAAGTACCTCCTGTTAGTTACCTCTGACACTTCCAAATGAATAGCCATTTTTTTACTGCAGGATGGAAAATATGAATGTTACAAAAAACAATCATGTAGTCACGCTTCATAAATTTTACTTACTCATTATAACTTACTAAACTTTCATAGAATATTATCACTATGGCACTATGAAAGCTGGGTTAGATTTGAATCATGAGTCAAAATATATACTCCTTACAGCTACGGGTGATGCTCACAGTAAGTGGTCCATTAATATCAAGCAAAGTTGACTGGGCTTCTGATATTGCCATATGAAGATACAGAAGTTGGTGATGACTCCCAAGTAACTCAACAGAAGAAATCAGAGAAGACAAATATGAGCAGTACTTATTTGCATGTTTGTCCATGCTCCTTTTTTTCAGCAGCTGTTCCTTCACAAACCATGTACCTCTGGAAGAGGACCCTGATAAAGAGCACCTCCCTCCACCTTGTAATCTCAAATACCTGCATACCTAGCAGACAACACTGGAGGTGTGTTTGGCTGCTACAGCACAGATTGCCCTGCCTCTCCTCCTCCCACCAAAGCTGCAATTGGCTAGCTGATGCTGCCATCTCTTAATCTTATTTAGTCTCTCACCTGCCTGCTTGCTATTCTGAGTTACAGGTTTAAACATACAACCTGGGTGTGTTTACTGTATGCAGTTTTAGAGAGCTGGCCTGAATTTCTTGTAATTCTTCCTTCAGCAATGCTACCTGTGACAGGAAACACATTTGGCCTTCCAGACAAGTCAGAAGAAATCAGTGAAGGTTCAATCCACACAAAGGTATTGAGATGCTGCCATTATGAAAGAACTTACTATCATTCTAATAATTCTCTTATATATTCCGGGAAATAGAGTGTGGCTGTCTCAGAAAGAAACATGATTTTTTCTTTTTTTTTTAATTTTTAGGGATATAGTTGCAGAATAACCTGTCACATATGCAAGGAGAAATTTCTGCTAGGAGAAACATGATGCATATTCTACCTGCAGAGAAAGACTTCATTTCAGCTGACACAGTGTAGCTTCTGCCAATGGATCATAAGGGTCCTGGGCTTAGAAAAAATTGCAGCAAAATACAATATATACATACTGTCCAGTGAATGAAGATGGAGGAATCTATACCTGCCCTTGTATCAATCCTGCCTTTGATTGATCTGCATCTCAAAGTTGCTACTTCATGAATTTCACAATTAGGGTTTTAACTTGTTCTTTGAATGTGCAGTTAAGTTTCTTGCTGATGTTGCTGTAGAGGTTGTTCCTCTAGTTTTCACTTGTGAACAAAGTCTCTTGCCCTTGATTCAGGTAAGGTGTCTTAGGGGTAAGGGAAATTTTTCTGGGAGTGAGAATCAGCCTTATGGAAGTTAGAAGTGAACATACTTTCTGACAGCATTGAGTTTGTATTTATACTATTGTGGCAAGAAGACTTTTTGTGTTTTCATGGCACTTTTCCTCCATTTTTCAAAATTTCCTTTTCCAGATGGTACATCAAAACTATTCCTCTTAAGTGATCATCATTTTCCTCTCTTGAGTGATATTTTGACTGATATTTTTTAGGGCAATTTGTGCAAAGCCTCATGTGGACTTCCTGTATGAGAGTATAAAATCGTCCCACTGGTGATTTCTTTTTGCTTCTTTTCCTG
Source organism: Machaerirhynchus nigripectus (assembly GCA_013397975.1). Lineage (NCBI taxonomy): Eukaryota > Metazoa > Chordata > Aves > Passeriformes > Dicruridae > Machaerirhynchus > Machaerirhynchus nigripectus. The sequence continues at coordinate 436,785 of VZRQ01005884.1, forward strand.
GAAAAATTAACTGCTATGGGAGAGAGGCACATGTCCTGAATATGATCCTGATTTAAATTTTCCAGACATTTGGATAAAACAGACATTAAACTCCATTCCTTTGTCCACCTTGGGACACTTCCTTTTCTGCTATTTTTATTTTTCCAGAAAATAAAAGGGAATTTTGGATTTCTCCCCTGCTTCTCCTCCCATTCATTGGAGTCTCAAATCCTAGCTTGTACATTAACTGCTTAGACCATTGTTTCTTGAGACCTGCTTCTTGAGACTGACTTACTTTCAGGATTATTTTTTGTTTAACATGGAGAGACAGGATTCCTCTTCCTGTAGAAGTCTGGAAGTCTGGAAACTTCCTGATTATATTACTAGAGCTAGGAACTGGAGTTCTACTTTGAGCTCAGAGTAATCCATCTGCATTTGATTTTTCAAAGTGAAGGTATACCTCAGATAACATGCTAACAAAGGACAGAGGAAGAAATAAGGAAAGACTTTTGTTTGTTTAAATATGCGTGCACACACACACACACAAACCTATCACAGTAATAGAAGAGGAAGAAGTAAACGAGGTATTTTGGTGGCACTTTGGCTCCCCCTTCTAATTTACACAATTTTTAGTACCATATCACTCTCCTGCAATACAGATAATAAACCACATTGCAATCTCTTTGAACAATGAAGACATAAACTAAGTTCCAGGCAGAAACAAATGTTTCTTCACCAAATATGTGTAAATAATTGTTTTTTTCCAGTTCACTAGCAAATAAAAAATACTTTTAATTTTTGTAAAACTGGTAAGACTGACTTGCTTTGAGACACATAAAGGTTTTATTTTAATTTTGGACAAAATATTTATATTTGAATGGTTGATACAGATATAATTTTTTTATCTGAAGATCAAAAAACTGTCTTTTTGACATGAAGCGTGTAAATTTTGAGGGATCAAGACAACTGGAAGACAACTCTGCCCTTGAGCACATTGGCTACACCCCTTAATTTGGTGTAAGCTGCAAACTTGGTGAGGTGCACTTGATCTCCTCCTCCAGGTTATTGATAAAGATATTAAACAGGAACAGTCCCAATACAGACCCCTCCATGCTCTACCTGTATCCAGCCTGCAGGCAGAGTCCCAACCACAAACTGCTCTCTGTCGAGGCTGACAATCCAGCTGTCTGGTAGCTCACTCATCTAGACCATAGTGTCCTGACTTACATCCTGTGTCTAATGCTGTGCTAAAACCAAAGTAGCCAATATCCTCTGCCTTACATTAATTCACAGATCTAGTAATTTAATCATTCAAGACAGTCATCAGGTTGGTCAGGCGTGGTTCATCTTCAATCAGTGCTAGATATTCCCAATCACCTTCCTCTACTTCATGAATGCAGAAGCGGCTTCCAAGAGGACTTGCTAGATGTTTTCTCCAGGTCCTGAGGTGATGTTGACTGCACAGAATTTCCTTTGATTACATTTTGGGCCTTTTTATGAATATGGGGAGAATATCTGCCTTTCTTTGGCCCTTGGGACATTCCCTGATCTCAACAATCTTTCAAAAATAGTTGAGAGCAGCCTCATGATGTCAGTAACCAGACCCCCCAGCACCCTCAGAGTATCCCATAGGGATTACCCAAGGGGCATCTAAATCAGTTCTGTTCTGTGTTTCTGGAAGCTTTGCTACTCCTTTTCCTGGAGCAAATTTTGCTAACAAAATCCAGGGCATGGAATACCTTAGTCTCATCTGCGTCTTCTGGAACTAAGTGAGCTGCCCCATTCAACAGCAAATCTACGATGAATGACAGCTCCTTATAAAGTCCATTTGATGCAGCAATACAATACTGTCCACAGGTAAATAATAAAAAACAAGCAAAAGCAGAAGTCCCAAATGGTCCCTCTGCAATTTCATTTTTATTTTTTTAAACCATCAGGATAAAAGATAGAAACATTTTTTAACTACTAACGATAGGACACATTTACTCAAGTATATTCTCCTCAAATATATCTCATTCCAGACCTTTAGAAATCTTTTTACTAGCTGACAGAGGTGACTCTTTGGGCTTTTATGTCTTAGATCATCTGGCTAATTATTGCAGTCACAATTTCTGTGACATCTAGGCTGAACTGATTCACTAACTCTTCTTGAATATGCTTACAAAAAAGTGGATAAGAGAAAAGTAAAGAGATGGAGGAATGTTCACAAAGTCCACCATAATTCCCTCTTTCTACATCAAAACTGAAAAATGAGTAACTACAGGTGTTCTACGTGGAACATATTCCTCTGTGATTTCAGAAAAGCTTTCTAAAAGTCAGATACTATCCTGACACTCTTTTCTAAAAGGGGAAAAGGAGTGTTGGGCCAATGGCCCTTTATTTATGATACCAAACTGAACACTCACAGTCATGAGATTTTCAGACTCTTCTCATATCAAAATTGAAATAGAAACTGTTTTAATCACAAAGGCTACAATGTATAGTGTTTTTCCCTGATTCCTGTGCCTGAAGCTTATTGGGGTGCCAAGAGACCTCCTAGCTTTCATTTGAAATATGCACAACTTTCTGGTCTCCAGAGTTAAGAAAAGAGTTCCTGAAAACAAATGAGGCTGGCAGTTTACAGAGGGATAGATGGAAAAGAAAGGATGAGCCACTCACCTTTATTTAACCTAATGATTTTTAGGTGAATGATAAAACTTCTTTTGGGCTGACTCATGAATTTTGAAAGCTTGAAGTTAGCACTACTGACACGGACAGAAATGCATATCACTGACTTTCCTGAGACAAATGGAAAGGGAAAAGGAAATCTACCATTTTAAGCCTTCTGCAATTTCAATTAGGCATCCGTGGTAGAGTAATTCCTCCATGTTTGTTTTTGTAATATCTAAACCTTTTTTAAAGTGTATTTTTAAGTAATCTAATCATAGAGTTATTTGCACAGAGTAGCTCTTGAAATCTTTACATGTGGTTAATAAGGTCTCCTGTAAACTGGCTGTTTTTACACTTACTCTGTGTCAAGTGGTGCTGGAGCTACATGCCTCAGGGTGCAACTTTTGAGAGTTCTACTTTTGTAGTTCTGCCCGGCTCATGTACATTTTGCACTTTTCACACATTCTGAGGCAATAATACCGTGAAGGTCATAAAGACACTCTGCAATAGATTTCAAATTCAGCCCTTGCATTCTTCGTTTTAAAGTCTTTAGGAGCTTTTAAAGTACTATGCAACATATGCATATACAAACATGATATAACTACAAAACGTGCTTAGATTTATTGTAACCAATGCCTAACCCTTTCCGTCATCCAGGATAACCTGCCACCGTTCCTGTGAAATTGTTTCTTTTCCCACTATGAGGAATAGTAATCAGTTCTTCCGCCGGAAGAGCTATTCCATGTTGAAAATTTACTGGATGTAAAATTTACAAAAGGATTCACTAAAAAATATGAATATCATGAGTAAGGTCTATTAATACAGAGGAGTGGGACACAAAAAAATGGAATAATCCTACTTTCATACCTTACCCATTTTTTCAGCATAGTCAGGAGTAAACCATCTATCAAGGACATCCAGAGATACTAAATATAGAGTAAACCTCCTTGTGAAGTTCTAGTATTGAGCAGCTTAAGGAGTTTTCAGTATTAAAAACTACGAATCATTCTCTTAAGTAAATATTTCTTCTTCATTATTTTATATTCATTATGGGCCTATTTTTAAATACAGAATGCACTCAAAAATCCCAGAGGTAAGCCAAACAAACCTACTGACCGTCCTAATTAGGTCTTTACAAAACTGGATTCCATTGCCTTGATTGTCCTCATTTACTGGTTATGAAGCTATGGTGCTTATTTTTTAAGGGCTGCTTTGGGAATTACATTTAAATATATTGCTTTTACAGAAAGTTTCTCATTGTCTTCTTGTTTCTGGTAGTGCTTTTGATTTGCCTGATCATGTCCTGCATTTGAAGATGGTAGACTATTAGTCATGAGAGACAAGCAATGCAGTAAAGTTTTTGGGTGCTATGCTATTTGATTTGGAATCTAGAGTGTGGTGATCCTGTTAAGCACATGGTTAGTCAAGGGTGGCACTTTAAATAAGATTATAAGGCTAAACACTTCTTGATCATGAGAGAAATAGAAACACTGCACTTGCTTGTTCTCACAGGCTAGACCTTTGTATTAGATTAATTCCTAACAGAAGTTGAGCAAGTTCAGAAGTTTAACTTGGAAGTTAGCTCTTAAATGATATTTGTTGTCCAGAGGCTGTAAAACCTCAGGTTATGTTGTAATGCTGTCTGACAGAAGACCAGGACAACACCCTTTCTCCTGCTTCCTAGGGAGCATCTGCATCCGTATACACTTACCATGGGGTCAGCTTTTCTAAAGCTTTATAATCATGAAGATGGAAGAGCTTGTTCTTTTTAGGTTTTTTTTTTTTTTTTTTGTATCCATCTCTGGCACTTCTTTACTCCTGGCAGACTGGCAGACTGACATCTTACCTGGCTAACTGATAGCCCTCTCTCCTCCCACAGGCATGCTCACGTCTCAAGAAGAGAAGAAAAATAGTCACATATCTACCATTAATCTACCACTATAAACCAAATGGCTGACTGAGCAAGGGCAGAACTGAATTTCCCAGTGAAACCCTGCACAAACCTCATCTCTGATGCCCTAAGTACCAGAACAACATAGACATGACTTGATTATAGAAATATTGGTCTACTTTCAGCACCTGCTCTGGTGCTGAGCTGCGGGACTGGAGCCTGAAGCCAAGGATAAGACATTATTTTGGCCATTGGATTTGTGTTTTCCTCTGTTTTGTGGCCTCACAATGAGTGAGGCAATGATGCTCCATGCCATAAGAAGGAACTGCAGATGAAGCTACTCTGAGACACCTTTAGTTGATACCCTGGCTAACCTGCAAAGTAGGAATTACAAAGGTTGTTCTTGGCTACATTTGTGCCCCCACTTCTGTATTGTCCATGTGTTTAGAAACATCTCTGATTACAAACATGATATTCAAGCAAGACTCCAGAATGAATTTATTAGATTGTCATATTTGAAAATGAAAAAAAAATATTTTTTTTTTGCTGTGTAGTGTGCAAAATATTTATTGTGGGGAGTTGTTGCTGCTGTTATGGTGGTGTTTTGTGGTTTTTTCAGGATATATAATTTTGAACACCACTCCAACTTCATTTTTCATTTTCTCATTTTTATTGTAATGATGGATTTTATGGGAAAGCCACAAAACAAAGCGAAAGGAAACAAAAACTAGATGAGGTGCTGTTATACATCATAGGAGTTTCATCTCTGGCCAGCCTAGATTGATGGACCTGCCTGTGGCTCATGTATTACTCTCCCAAGCTAACCAGAAATGAAACGTCATGTGTCTCAACTTATACTTTATTGTTTTTAATTTGTCAGATATCTTTGGATAGGACAGAGAATCAATGTCATTCTATCAGATGCTGCCTTTTATTTTATGACTGTGAACCCTGACTAGCCTAGTCTTTGATGAAACTCTTCTCTTTAAATACTTAGTCAACAGATGAGAACAGGTCATTTGGGCCTAAAGAACAAATGACACACAGAGAGTAATTAAAGACTTTAGGTAGATCTTAAATCATTACTTAGACAGAAATACTGCTATGCTAGAATTTTAAATAGTAAAGAAAAACTCTAAATACTAATAAAACAAATCATCTTTCTTGAAAATCCACAAATAACAGTAGGCTAGTGAACTTCAGCAAATTTATATTCTCTTAAATCCCATGGCTTTCTACTAGTTTTGCTTGTAGGTACACAGTAAAGGCTTGAAAATGCACAATCATATGGAAACATAAATACACAAATTTGCATAGAGCAAACATTTATGCACAGTGAAAGTTGTCATGCTTGCAAGTTTGAGAATAAGAGAATAGTTAAGGTTGGAAACGATTCAAGAGTCCTTCCAAGATGACAAGTCAACAACTGCCACCAAATCTCTGCTTTGTTTCTAGGGCTGGGCTGAAAAAGAAAGGTGTCTTCTATGAATATGATATGGTGAGAACAGCTGAAAAGAAGAACTAGGACAGTAGGAATGAAGTGAGGAAGAATATGAATAGTACCTTAAAGGAACTTGCAAAAGCAGATTTTTTTTTTTTTTAGTTCCTTGTGAGAAGCAGCAATGCCAAAGGGAAGAACAATTAAATGGAGGCTAGTGCTGAGTGCCAAAGAAGTAATTTCTAAGGGCTTTTCTTTTTTTCATTGAGCATAAGAGAAAGATTTAAATGATACAACCCTTGGGCTCATGAGCTTGGCAAACCCTGTTAATTTTTCTGTAAGGACAGTCTTGCTTTGCCAAACAGATTTCACCAAGTTTTCACAGCTCTTTCTAAAGCACTCCAGACAACAAGAAACCATAAATTAAACCAAAATAATAAAGATATAAATTGTAAATTTAACTAAAGCAGGAGTGATAGGAATCACAAATAAAACTCAGACTGAAGGCTTGTTGACAGAGGAATTCTTATGCAAATAAGTAATGGAGTTTCTGTTTTCCTGTTTGAATCATTAATTTGTAATAAAACATGAATTAGGAACAGTTTTCTAATAGTGCCTTCCCCTCTGTTTTGCAACATGAGACTTATTAGAGAATATAATCTGTCAAATGCTTTCCTTTTAAAGATCTGCTGCTTCTGGCTTGCATTTGAAGTGAGAGTTATTTGTGAAGAACTGCTGTGCAGTCTAAATTCAAACTGTTATTTTTGTGTACAATGTTTTTTCCCCCTGCTGTCTCATTCCATTTAACAAGGCAGTGCTTTGTCTTTTAGATTTACAGAATAAAGGTGTGATGAGAACAGACAAGTTGAACGTACAAGAAGACTCCATAGGTGAAGGAGCAGAGGTCAGCAGTATCAGAAATGATACTTTATTACTCTGACAACCCAAAGAAAGGTTGGCAGTTGTTTTGCTGTTGATGCGTAGGCAGTAGACCGGAGAAGGAAACTCCATTTGCATTATCCAAAGGAAGGACACCAACCCAATGGCTGAGACTTTCTGTCGCTGTGCAGTGACTGAACTCCTAAACTGAGGAGGTCAGCAAGAGCCTCTTGGCCTCCTTTTTTTCTGTTCCCCAGTCAAACCACCCTATGAGTTCTCTGATCAGCTCAGTAAAAGTGGCATTCACGTTGTTCAAGGTGAAACTACCAACGTCATCATTATTTTCTCTCTTCTGCCTTCCTTTTTATGTTACTACCTCATTAATCCTCTCCCCAAAGCTTTCAAAAGCAGACTGGAGCATGTAGCATCAGGCATTCTATGGTGCATGGTGTGTCTGAGCAGCATTCACCATTCTCTGCTTCATTGTGACTAGCATTTTATCTCAAGATTCCTATTGTAAGCATCCTTTCTGGCCTTCCAAAAGTAATCAGAAAGATTTGTCCACTCCCATTAGACCTGCATGGAGTGAAATAACAGCATTAGAGGTCAATTATGCGGGGGAAAGAGGAATGGAATCAAAAAGTGCTGGTTTCATTAGTGTCTTCTAGTAAAAAGAGAAAGCCTACTATCTAAAATTGTTAATACAGAAATAGACGAGGAATGATGCCATACATCAAATGGTATTGCTTACAACTACATAGGAACAATGCTGCTAATAAAATAAACCTGAATAAAACCCTTTTGTGGGTTATTCAGATAAAAAGGTCAGATTCACTGAAGCTTAAAAAAGAAGACAGAATAAAAGGCTCTATTTTAAGAAAAGGAGATTGAGAATGATGCTTTACTTGTCTTCGCAAGACAGCAGAGCAATGACTTGATATGGAAAGTGTTTCATCTAGAACAAACCTTTTTCAGAAAAGTAAAGGCTTTCAATTGTACTGTAGGGTCTATATAGTGTTTAAGAGACTGTGTCCACACTAAAAAGTAACTTATAGAATGAAAAATTATGAAAGGGATTTAAAGAGATTTTTAAAAAATAAATTGTTCTCTATTCAGGCTACTCTTCTCCAAACTGAAGGCTCATAATTCTTTTTTTTCCCTCAATATTAAGTACTATCCAGATTAATTTAAATTGTGCTGCTTAGCTATTAGCACCAGTGTGATGGACCATTATGTTCTGCAAAGCCACCAGTGGAGCTCTCTGTGCTCCTGCCTGTAGCTTTTCCCCATGCAATGTTATCAGTTCGTGAGAGCTACAATTATTTGCAGCCATCTGCACTTGAAATTCATCTTGATCTCTCTGCTGGGTAGCTTATAAAGAGTTAAATTTTCTGAAGAAAAACATTGAGATTATTAAAACACTTTCTTATAGAAATTATTTTAAAAAATGAGACCTATTGTAAAATATAAGGATTAATTTATTAATCAGAGCTTTCTGAACTCTCACATTAAGCAGCTTTGTTATGCTAATTCCCTTATAAATGAATAATGGACTTATTCTCCCATTATTGCCTATCATTTTAAAAGACCCATTTAGAAAATGAAGATGTCCTTTTCACTTGAAAATTATTATGTATTTTATAACACAAGTTTTTTAAATTGAATATTTGCTCCCTATACCCTTCTGCTCTCCCTTGCCCTGCTTCTACTCGTCAGTCAATGTTCAAATCAAACACAGCCATAACCGTTTGTCACGTAGTATGTGGAAAGAAAGCACAATGGAGACAATGGGCTTTGAGAACAGAGGCCCAAATCTACAAAGCTATTTACTTTTGACGTATCTGTAGATGTAGCCTTAGTTCCTAGACATTTTAAATAAAATTCTGTCGTGAATAATGACATAAAAGAAGAAGGCCAAGATGATGCAGCTGTAGAAAGCCATTAAGTTAAGTCACAACAGAGGATTTGTGTTGAAAAGAAAAACTATCTTTACTAGAAGAGCTTCGTTTTGCTGCAGACTTTCCACATATCTTGGAGAGTTCATCTGCTCTTGATTGCGTATGTATGCGTCGTCAGTCAGGTTCAAACCTAAAATAAATTTACATTGTCAGGTCTCTTATAATGGAGTTCTAGTGCTTTCTGGGGAATGATCCAGGCTAGATTGCTGCCTCGATATATGTTTTCACTTGTGCACTGTGGAGGGATTGGAGGAAGAGGAGGGAGGGGGAACAGGGTGAAGGGGGTTTAACATACTGCAAAAAGCTGACAAGTAGACGCACTGACATTATTATGTCCTAAGCACACAAGACATATTCCTTTTGGGACAATCTGCACTCTTGGCTAAAGAACACAAAGTCCCTCGGTCCCAGGTCACAACTAATATGACTTCTGGAGGAAAAAGCCTTGACACTTGCCATTTGCTACAACCCAGAACAGCCCACTCAATTAATCTTTTCCTTCTACTCTTACGGACAAATGACAGCTTTGGGCCAAAATGGTTTAAGCTCCTAAAGGTTTTATGGCACCACCTGTGACAAGGGCAGAATGGATTTGTGTGCAGGCTAAACTGAGGCTGAGTTCAGGCTGCCTGCAATGCAGGTACCAGTAATGGCATATCCTCTGGAATTTGCAGCTTGGGAAAGTACTACCATTTATATGTGGCCAAACAAACATGTGGTCACAAAGCACTGTGGATGAAATCAGATTTGGCTTCTTTAGGCCAATTTTGGAAGACAAGGAGGTCTGTCAGAATAGACATTTTATTTTATATTCCCTATCTGCAAAATATAAATAAAATTTGTTTTTTCCCCCCATTCGCAGGCAGGGCTGTGAACTCTTATGAAGCAGAAGTACTCTTCTGATCATGGAATCAGAGAATCACTTGGGTTGGAAAAGACCTTAAAGGTCATCTCGTTCCAATCCCCCTGCCATGGGCAGGGGCACCTTCCATTAGACCAGGTTGCTCAGAACCCCATCTAACCTGGTCTTGAACAATTCTTCTGGACAACCTGTTCCAGTGTTTTACCACCCTCACAACTAAGACTTTCTTTCTAATACCCATTCTAAACCTAATTTCTTTTCATTTCTAGCCATTTCCCCTTCTCCTGATACTAAATGCTCTTGCAAATAGCTTCTGTCTTTCTTCCTTGTAGGCTCTCTTCAGGTACTGGAAGGTTGCAATTAGGTTACCCCAAAGCCTTTTCTTCCCTAGGGTGAACCATCCAAATTCTCTCAGGCTTTCCTTATAGGAGAGGTACTCCATGCCTCTAATCATCTTGGTGGCTTTCCTCTGGATTTGCTCCAACACGTCCATGTCATTCTTGTGCTGAGGGCCCCAGAGGTGGAAGCAGCACTGCAGGGGGGTTCTCACCAGAGAGGAGTAAAGAGGCAGAGTCCCCTCCGTCACCCTGCCCACATTGCTTTTGGTGCAGTCCAGGACACGCTTGGCTATCTGGGCTTCAGGAACACACTGCTGGGTCATGTCCAGCCTCTCATCCACCAGCACCCCCAAGTCCTTCTCAGCTGGGCTGCTCTCCATCTGTTCATCCCCCAGCCTGTGTTGATACTGGGGGTTGTCCCAGCCCAGGGCACCTTACACAGTCTTAATAAACCTGAGATTACCCTGTTCCCACTTCTGGAGCTTGTCCAGGTCCCTTTAGGTGGCATCCCGTCCTTCAGGTATGTCAACAGGACCACTCAGCTTGGTGTCATCTGGAAAATTGCTGAGGGTGACCCTTTCCTCTATGTCATTAATGAAGATATTAAATAATACTGGTGGCTATATGAACCTCTGAGGGACACCACTTGTGACTGACATCCGTCAGGACTCTGAGCCGTTAAACACTCCACTCTGGATGTGACTGTTCAACAAATTCCTTGTCGATCTAACCGTCCACCCATCAAATCCACCTCTCTGCAGTTTAGAGAGAAGGATGTTGTGGGGGACTGTGCCAAAGGTTGTACAGAAGTCCAGATAAATTAAATTTGCAGCTTTTTTCTTATTGTCTGACGTAGTCACTCCACCACAGAAGGCCACTGGATTGGTCAGGCAGGACTAGCCCTTGATGACGTGGAGGCTTGCTTGCTAATACAAGGTCTATTCAACCCAACACAGGTGTTCTGAATTTCTGTACCTGTGAGCTCAGAATTGCAAAGTCAGCCACCTTTGTTTTGATTGTGGCAGAAATGGGAACAGTTTAATCTCTGCTGGATGTTGCTAAAGCAAGAGAAAACACAAAGCAGGTAAGGATAGCTCAGAAGAGAGTACTCACTGGACCTTGTTTTGTCTGATGGGCTGCGATCCATAATGTTGTGCAGTTCAGTGGTTAAGTCTTGCAGAGAATTAGAGTGGGAAGAACACAGCTCCCTTGCAGACTCTGGTGTTGCTGAGGCACATTTCTCTGTGCTTCACCTACCAGTTGGATAATGACTGAGTTCATAGGCATTTGAGAGGAGTCTTAATTTTTAGCTTAGTCTTCTGGGTGAACCAAAAACATTTTCTCTTTTAAGCCCAAAGGGAAGATCTCATACAAATTTAATTCAAAATGACAGGTTCTGCCTGATGTCAGAAAAGGATAGGTCTTTGGAAAATACATATAGCTCCTTACTTGAGTGTGGGAGAGCCTAAAAGACTCTCTGAGAGAAGCTCACTTTGTTTCTATTGGATGTCAAATGAAGATGGGATTCAGAGGACCAAACATATGTACAATAGATTCCTCATAAAACAGACATAGAAAGCAATAGATACCTCCAGAAAGTTGGGAGAGAGTTCAGAGAACTCTCATGGAGTTCAGAGAACGACATTACAACCTGAAGTAGATGGCATGGCCATTTTCCTTCGTGTTCATTGATGGTGATAGTCACTTGGAACTCCTCTGCCAGAACCCACAAAACATACATAATTGAATTCTCTTCATGTGGGGAAAAGAGGGAAAAATGTTCTTCAAAATAATCCTGCAGCTGCCTTTTAGGCTGTTCCGTTTTACAGCTAATCCTTCAGCTGTCAATTTTCTTCCCTCTAGCCCAGAAATACTTACATACACTTTTTCCCTTAACCCTGTAAGCACCCATTTTTGGCGGATTTGTCTACACTGTTCCTACAATGTTCCGAGGCTGGAAATTTTCTTACAATCATCTCTGCTCTCTGCTGAGAAGGCTGTGGGAGAGCCACCACCTGCAATTTGACCGCTTGTGAAACCTTCATAAAATGAAACAGTGGAACAAATTGGGCCACAATAGAAGTGGGAAACAATTATATTATAATTATTTGAAATTAGGGAAATTGACCCTGTATTTTGAGCTCATGGGGCTTTCTGAATGCTGGACCTCATCTGCCTGGGGACTTGTAAGAGGAGGAGAGCCAAGAATTTGATTCTTATCAATGAGTTATGAAAACCACATATTTTCCAGGCAATTATCTGAAAATAATCCTAGGCTCCTGATATTCTTGTGCCCTTTCTTAATGTACTTTTCTATTTTAGCATTGCTGGTGTCTGCTTTCCTTCATGGAAGTTAAAAATATTAATGTATTTTCCTGCCTGCTGTGCTTCTGATTTTAAAATAAATAAATAAATCTCAATTATTTTTGATATGCAGGTGTTCTTGCCTATAAATATCAAATAAAGTACCTTTCTATTCGCATTTTTGTAAAGGAAAAAAGAAAAAATTAAAAAGAACATAGCAAGAAAATGCTATGGTTTTGGTGGGTTTGTAAATGGGGGACTTGAATTTGTGAATTTTGTGAGTTCTGAAGGACAATAGAGAGAGAGATTATTTTGAACACCCTTATATGGCTGCTGTGTCTTTTAGGCCACTACCATGTGCCCCTAAAGACACAAATAATACATAATGATCACCTGCAGAGCTGATGTTGTGTTTTAAATTACTGAGGACTTTAAAGGGTTTGATGGATGCACTCGATCCCTGTAATCAAACCAGCAGGAGTTAGTAGAGTCTTCAAAGGAGGCAAAGGCCTGAGTCACAGCTCACCCAGAACTCCTCCAGGAAACCCAGTGGAACAGGGTGACCCAGTGAGCATCGATGCATATGAGCTTGGACACAGATCTTACAATTAAGACATGAATAGGGGGTGTTTTTTTCCAAGATTTGTTTGCCAAGGAACAAAGAAAGTTGTCAGCACAAGGAGACTCACGCATACCTGTCCCATTGTATGCAACTTGATGGGTCAACACCTTTACCCCATAAACATAACAGCTTAAGTGAGCTTTTCTTAAGATCTCCTGGCTAGACAATGTGGCTGCATGGCAATGGTCTCCTGTTGAGTTTGGATTCCTCAGAAGTTTGCTCCTTGTGGAAGATGTACTTTTGTCGCCCTGAGTTTTGCA
>VZRQ01005885.1:7281-91526 GCA_013397975.1 Machaerirhynchus nigripectus
GGCAAGAGAAGAAAGCAGACTGCGGGAAGAAGAAAATGAAGGATGGGGCTGGCGATGGAGGGCGGTCGGAGGTGAGCAGCCCCTCGGCCGCGGGGGTGGGAGGATGCGGAGTCCTCGTTGCTGCCCTCTGCGCTGCTGGCTTTGCTACAGTTTGTCCTTCTGAAGCATTTAATCAGTGCAGTTACACGTCCCACAGTTTGCCATGAAGTGCCACTGTTGTTTTTTACACTAAGTTGCATTGGTGCAATAGGAGAACAGCTCAGATTCCCATAGCTGGGCTGGGTGATGCTTTTCCCTTGCTCCTTTGCAGCCAGAGGCAGGCAGCAGATCTCCGAGGGGAAGAAAGCCTGTGTGAGGTGCTCTTGTCTTTTTCGTCTTCGTGGTGTCCCTTCGTGGCCCCTCGTGGCCCTCTGACTCCACGGAGGGCCAGCTGCTAGTCAGCAGCAGTCGTGAGCCAAGTGCATGGCTGTGCAGCGTTGGCTGTGCCCAGGCGGACGGTCCTGACGTCATTACACGTGTTTAAATTAGAGTCAGTTCCTGTCTGGGTGGCTCAGACTGGAGTGTTCCCTCAGTTTTTCGACCTAATAGGAAAAACCTGTTTTTACGTTGAATTTCTGCAGTATTTTCTAGTTGAGTTTTGTCCATGTGTTGTTTATTAAACAGGTGTTTAATGATGTAGTTGGTAACATATGTGGTTTATTGAACAGGTGTGCAGTGATACAGATTTCATTAAGCTGAAGCCTTATGGTATTATGATACAATTAATTCTATATAAGCTGAAATAACGGTGATTATTTTTTAGTTATAGCACCTATAGATAGCATCACACAGCTGCTTCTGAAAAGTGTATCTCTTGTGTTGGCATTCTTGACATAATGTGCTATCAGATTAATAATATGCTAATCATTTTCCTTTGTCTTTATCACATATAGCTCAATCCCTGGCCTGCATTTATCAATGAGCGTTTAGAGATGTACAATAAACTTAAGGCTGAACATGATGCACTCCTTGCAGAAAGAGCTGCAAATGACAGTAAACCCATCAAAGTTACATTACCTGATGGCAAGCAGGTTGATGCTGAATCCTGGAAGACTACTCCTTATCAAATCGCTTGTGGAATTAGGTATCTATCTAGGAATTAGGTATTTAGGTTTCTAATCTGTGATATAGTACACAATCATTTTCGGGCAGTGGGTTTGAGGGAATGGGTAATGTATAGTTTCTTTGTCATTTATCTCAAGTCTTCTCAAAGCATCTTGTGTACAACAAACTGAAGGTAACTAGTAGCATTTTAGTTTTGGAGTGCAATTTTCTTTTGCTTTATAAAGACACAGTTTCTAAAATAGGAATAAAACTGAGATCTTTTAGACACATCCTAATAGCATAGCTTTCCATGCAAGTACTGCTGTTGCATTAAGAACTTATTTGCTAATAAATTATCGGATGGAATGTTAGCACTGCAAACCAGTTTGCATTGACCTGAGGAAGATGACTGCTGGGTGATGTTTCAATTGATTACAGAGAGAGTTAACAGTATTCTTCAATTTTATTTGCACGGGAGATACCTTTTAAAAAGAGCACTGCACATCTTCAGGTTACTCATACCTGCTGTGGAGTATTTTTGAGTGATACACAGTGAACACCCTGACATGTAAATTGCAAAGATTGGGTGATTCCTAAAGGTGAAATGCCTCCTTTTTTCTTTTTTTTTTCTTTTCCACGTCTCCATAATAAGGTACCATGTCATTGGAACCTTCTTTGCTTTTGTGATTTGGGGTCAAGAAAAGGGTATTTTGCCTAGTGGATACGAACAGTAAAGCTACTACGTCAAAAGTGGTGTTTGATAACTTTTAAGAGAGAAGTTCTGTCTTACACTGCAGTAGGATTGTGAAGTCAGGTTTGTACTTTGAGGTTTCTGCCTCTAAGTCAAATATATATGAAGGTTAAGTATATAGCAGTTTTCTTCCCATATCCCTAAAATATAAGTAGGATTTTTCATGAATGTTCAGGACTGGCTAAATTGCTCATTTATTTGGAATTTATTTTATCTGCTCTGAGCACTCCTGAGTCCTTACTCAAACTGAGGGCAAATTTGGGGAACTTCTGCTTTCTGATTTCAAAACACAATATACTTACTTAAAATTGTATTTCTGTGTTTGTTCTGTAGTCAGGGATTAGCTGACAACACGGTTATTGCTAAAGTGAACAAGGTGGTTTGGGATCTAGACCGTCCTTTGGAGGAGGATTGTTCCTTGGAGCTGCTTAAGTTTGAAGATGAAGAGGCTCAAGCAGTGAGTATCTTTTACCAAAACGTTTTTCCTTTCAGGTTTACATTTAACTCAGCCTCTTGCAGTTATTTGAATATTTACTGTGTTAAGAAGATGAAGAGAACAGGTTTGTGGTTTGGGTACAGCTGCATTTCCTCATAGTTCCTTAGCAGAAGGGTTGTGGTACTACAGGTGATGTACATTTTGCTGTGTATTTGTAGCCAGGCCTGCTTGCAGTTGCTGTAGTTCTCGTTAAAACTTTGTATTTTCACGTTAATGTAAACTAGGTCTTTTGAACTGGAGTCTTTAGTACTGGTTTTGGGAGCAAAACTGAGTACAAAAGGGCTTTCTATTTAGAATCATAAAAGTATTGAGTAGACTGCTCTTTTTTTTGTGTGTGTACAAAAGTATCTACTTCTGTATTTTGGCTACTCAATCTGATAAATGTGGACAGGCAGTAAATTTGTGAGTACTGTCTTCAGAAAAAAATTTAGAAGCTATCAGTCAAATTCATTACAGAAGACTTGCATTCAAACCTAGGGTTTTCATACTGGCTAAATGACAGTTCCCAATTTATGATTTCAGTCTGTTCTAACCAAGACAGACTAAATCTTATGAGATTTTTTTTTTTGTCAAAACCACAGGTGTTCTACAAGATGGAGTGTGCAGGATTTCCCATGCATGAGATCTCTGGATTAGAACCACAGCCTTATGTTGAAATCATAATTTTTGGTCTTTATGCAGATCTGATTAGTTAGACTTCATAGAAAAAAGGTTTCTGAATTATTTCTGTTTCCTTACAATAATTGCATAAATCAGCAATAGTTGAAAGTATGAGTTGTTTGCTACCAGAATGTAAACAGTTTTCCAGTGGAAGTGCTGCTTTTTGGAAACACTGGTTCTGAGGATGAGAGTGCTGCTGGGCAGGTCACTTCTGTTCTGCACACTGTTCTAATGTGGGATCTGCATCGAGTGTCCTTAAAGCAAGCGTTTCAGAAAAGGTTTTAAATAAAACAATGGAAAATGCAATGTGTGTATTCAGACTGATCCCTTCTGTTTTTTACTTCTCTCAGGTCTACTGGCACTCAAGTGCTCATATAATGGGTGAAGCTATGGAACGAATCTATGGTGGCTGTTTGTGCTATGGCCCACCAATAGAAAACGGATTTTATTATGACATGTTCCTTGAGGAAGGGTAGGTTTTGTATTTTTCTTTTTTAGGAGCTGGGGGTGGCAGTCACAGCAAAATTTTGGCTGTGTGCTTGTTCCTAGAACAAAGTCATGGGTACTGCTGAAGGTGGCTTTGTTTTTTGCAGGGCGTCCCAACTACAAGTTAGTGCATTGCACCTGGATTGCAAATGGAAAATGAAAGCAAAAATTACTCACTTCTCTATGTGTTTATTTTAGGGGTGTATCAAGTAATGACTTCTCTGCTTTGGAAACCTTATGCAAAAAGATAATGAAGGAAAAACAAGCCTTTGAAAGACTGGAAGTTAAGAAGGAGACATTGCTTGAAATGTTTAAGGTACACTGTTTTAGAAGGTTGTTTCCAGCCTCGTGCAATTAGTCTTTTAAGTATTTGTAACTTCAGTGNCTTTTTAAGGTGATATGTTCTTATAAGCTCATTTGTGATATTTAACAAAAAAAAAAGGAGTCGTTCTTAGGTTCTCAGAAATGTGGATTCTGATTTTCTGAAACTCTGAAACTTCTCATTCTTCCCTGGGGTGGCCTAACTAAAGTCTTTGAAGCCACATTCTTTATTTACTTCCCAGCAATGTAAATTAACGATTTATTATGTGTGCAGTTATGTTGTATTATCTTGTCTGTGGTGATACTGTAATTGCATATGTTGCTGCTGCATTCAGAAAGCTTCATAAAACATTTTTTAGAATGAGGACTTCTAAAAAAGTCCAAGCAACACTAAAAGCTGACCTTTTCTCTAGTATCTAGCTGCAAATAATTTTTTGGCATTCCTGAGGTAGACATTAATGAGTTTTCACTGTTAGGACATCAGGAGAATAATAGCATCATTCAAGTTGGAAGGGGCCTCTATAGGTCTCCAGTCCAGTCTCATGCACAGGACATGGGATCAACACTGAAGTCAGACCAGGTTTCTTGGGGCTTGTCCAGTTGGGCCTTCAAAACCTCCAAGGACAGAGACTGCAGAGCCTGCTCTGTGGGCAGCTTGCTCCACTACTAGTCTGTCCTCCTGTCTTCTCTCTTTTACAGGCCTGTTTTGATACCAACATAGCATCAGGTTTGCAAATAATTTAAATTGTTGGCCACTTTTCTTTCTTAACAAGGAATTAACAGGTGTGTGTGCTGCTTTTGTTCTCAGTATAATAAATTCAAGTGTCGCATCCTGAATGAGAAGGTCAATACCCCAACTACTACAGTATACAGGTAATTATGCATGGATCATAACACTACTGGATTTATGGTTCTAGGATTAAATATACCAAATAAATGCTTTCCTTTTCTTAGGTGTGGTCCCCTGATAGATTTATGCAGAGGGCCTCATGTCAGACATACTGGCAAGATAAAGACCATAAAAATTCATAAGGTAAGTGCTAGAACTGCCTTAGAAAAATGCTTTCAGTGCAACACTTCAAATGTGTTGCTGCCTTTGGGCTTAGCCAGGAATGTATTGTGAAATGGGTAACCTGGCCAAAAACTCAGTGTTACAAATTGTGGAAGGGTTGTGTGCTAGAATGATATTTGCGTGGTGTGAAGCCCAACTAGGTGTCCAGGGCCTGCACTTCTAGGAGTGTGAGTTTGGCTTAAAGTTTGGCTGAGCTGTATCAATTAGAGTTCATAGTTTTTGCTCAGCTGATGATTGTAGCTATTTGTGAATAGAAAGTTGGAGTAGGATAGCTACCAACAGAGCAAATAGGCTTTTAAAAAAGACAAGAGCCTGAAATAATTTTTACTTACTTTATTTACCTTTCAGGATTTTTCTAGTCAGTCCTCTGAATTTCATATTAAAATTCTTCTTATGCCTTAGTTGTTCCACGTTAATGATTTATTAATAATTGCATGCCTTTCTGTAGCAGGCAGTAGTAGTAAAATGTGGAGGCTTCTCCCTTTCTTCAATGTTTCATTTCTTTTTTGCATGCAGAATTCTTCTACCTATTGGGAAGGCAAGGCTGATATGGAATCCCTCCAGCGGATCTACGGAATTTCATTCCCAGATACAAAAATGCTGAAGGAGTGGGAGAAATTCCAGGAGGAGGCTAAAAGCAGAGATCACAGAAAAATTGGGCGGGTGAGACAGCTTTAGCAGTAATGTATTTCAAAAGCACTGTGAGGATATAACCCCTTAATTGAAAGCGTCTTGGAGACAGCCTGTATGTGCTGCCACAACCAACGTGTGACAGTTTTATTTTTGGTTGAGTTGTGAAGTTGGCTACTTTTCTCTGGAGCATCAAAGTCCTAAAATAAATAAGTTTTTTAGGTTTTAAACACAATAGCATTCTTAGTCCACACAACAATCAGAACAAAATACAAATACTTCACCCTGCAACCCATGAATGCTCCAGTCCGCAGGCAATGCTCATTCTTACAGAGTTTGCTGCAGCCTGTTTATGCAGTTCTTTTCTTCTGCATGATTTCAGAATCTGCAATATGTAGCTGTGTTTTTTATTGGCTGGTTTTTGGGTTTGTTTTTTTGGATGGAAGACCCTGTCAGGTGACTTACAGTTCTGAATAGGGTTAAAATATCTGCTGCTTAGTACATCATGACAAAATACTGAAGAATTCCCCGTAGGCAGACATTAGGTGTGTGCACAGTTTGTAACAACATGAACCAGCTATAGTTCAGACGTTCAGTTCAGGTGCAGATAATTAGAGATCTGCAGAAGGAGAACTAAACTTTTACTTGTCAATGTGCAGAGGGAGCTGCGGGGGGTACAGCTGGGAGTTAAAATGTAAAGTTTAAGAGCATCAGTAATGAATGAAACAGGAAACTGAACAATTTCCTTCCCCTGTAACTGCTGACAGCCATAAAAATATTAGAGAAAATGCATCTGATGTATTGAATATTGCTTTTTTCCTATGTTTTTCTTGTTGAAACTCTTGATTAGTGATGCCCAGTCAGTAGCAATTCATTTGTGAATATTAAGTCAGAAAGGTAGGGTGCAAATACTAAGTTTTTCAAGTATTATTTTCTTGCAGGACCAAGAACTGTTTTTCTTCCATGAGCTCAGCCCTGGTAGCTGTTTTTTCTTGCCAAAAGGAGCTTACATTTATAACACGTTAATTGAGTTCATACGGGTAAGTAATATCTTTTGGAAATCTTGTAGAAGAAATCGCACAATATTAAAAAAATGCTTAACAGCATCCTACATTTAACAGTAAAAATAGTAAAAATTTAATAGTAAAAAAAATTTAGTTGTGTAAGCCATGGAACTAAAGAAACCTGGTTTCTTTGAATTGGTCTTGTCCCAGTCTCTGCAAAGTTACATTTTATCAGTAGGTTATACCTGCAGTTAAAGCTGCGATAAAGGTGCTTTGTAATAGGAATTCTTTGACATATAATAGTAGAGCTAAGCTCACACTAGTGCTGTTCCATTGATGTATATTGATTTGTTTTAATAAACTTAACCTAATTTGGTCTTGTAGACCTATTTGTTTTGAGAGTATATGTAGGAAAAAAATTCTGATGTTCCTGCTCTAATATTTAAAGTCTGTGTTATTATTGTATATTTGAAATGCAATGTAATATATCAAGGGTCACTGAGTAATTAGAGACTGCTGCATTGCTTACAGGGAGGAAACTTGTTCTTCCTGCTTATTACAGAGAAATTGTTTGGAGGAAGGGTGGTGGAGGGGATGTATCCTGGCATGCCCAACTTGAAGTTTTGTCTTCCTTTCCTCCTTCCTTTCCTCCTTCCTTTCCTAAGTCATGGGACTTCGTGTGGCAGCATTTTTATATTTTTATGGCTGCAGATTGAAGTCTGTGATTACCTTTGCTTTCCTTATTGCTAATTTTATGTATTGTGTCTGTTCTAGAGTGAGTATCGAAAACGTGGATTCCAGGAGGTTGTCACTCCAAATGTTTTCAACAGCAAACTGTGGATGACTTCAGGGCACTGGCAGCATTACAGTGACAATATGTTTTCCTTTGAAGTGGAGAAAGAAATCTTTGCTCTGAAACCTATGAACTGTCCAGGACACTGGTAAATACATAGCAAATTCAGTTTGCGAAAGATTGTGCTGACTGAAAAAAAAACCAAACCAAACCCACTCTGCTCCCTTTGCCTGTGTGATTGTAAAGATGGCTACCTTCAGTTAGTCATGCTCTCAGGAATGATGTAATTATAAGTCTTGCTGTCTACATGCTCTCTTCACTTGAGACACTGAGAATGTCAAGTCATTTTACCATCATTAGAGTGACCCTATCATTACTGGGGCATTGTCAGTTTTGTGGCAGTTCAGGCATTCAGCTTTTAATGCTCAGTTTTAGGAGCTGTTTTATCTCCTCTCTGTGAGGAGGTGAAAGCTTACCAGCAATAACAGGAGAATGTTTTCCTGACAAAACTAGGTAAGACTGATGGCTCTATCCAGATTACACCAATGGCCTTATGGGCATGTGCTTCATCACTGGCTGCTTCTCCCTGGCTGTTCTTTGCAGAATTTTGGTTCTCAGTAAGCTTCGAGTAATAAACTTTTCCTTCAGCCTTATGTTTGACCATCGCCCGAGGTCGTGGCGCGAGCTGCCATTGCGGCTGGCGGATTTTGGTGTCCTGCATCGCAACGAGCTGTCAGGAGCTCTTACAGGACTCACCCGGGTGCGCCGCTTCCAGCAGGATGATGCTCACATCTTCTGTGCTATGGAGCAGGTAGGGGCTGCTGCTAAATGAAACTGCTTATTAAAATCAGGTTAACTGAAATTTCCATATTTGAGACATTATTTCTATTACCGTCAAGATTGAAGAGGAGATAAAGAGCTGTCTGGAGTTCTTGCGTACCGTGTATGATGTCTTTGGATTTTCATTTAAACTGAATCTCTCCACTCGTCCTGAAAAGTACCTGGGAGATATTGAAGTGTGGAATCAAGCTGAAAAGGTAAAACAGTAGTTTTATTAGGTTTTCAGTGAATATAAAGCTGCATCTTCTCTAAGAACGTACTGCCTTCTGGGAGCTGCAGTGAAGCTGGGCTGGGCATGAGGAGTATAACTTCGATAACTGCCTTCAGTTCAGTCTGGCTGTTAGAAATAGTTCGCTCTCACTATAGAGGCAGTCTCCATGTCAGAATCAAATTAACCCTCTCTCCTTGTCTTCTTCGGTAATTAGAAAGGAGGAAGAGAATCAATTCTGGCAGCCCCTATAATAAGACTTAAAGCCATCTCCCAATAGTGAGGCTGAAAGGGATGGGGTTGGCCCCTGCCGGTGCAGTGCTGGGGAGAAGATTGGGCAGGAATAGACTTTTGGTGTACCAGGGCAGATTTCATCTCAACATTAACTAGAAACCTTGAATCTAGTATAACAATTTCTTGCATCTTAGCTAATTCTTGTTTAGCCTCTTCCAAAATAAGTGCATTAATTTTGTGTGTTTAAATTTGGACCAACTTAATTTTTTTTTTTAGCTGGTGCTCTTCAAAAACTTCCCTTTTTCAGAAAATAAATGTGTTTCAGTAGTAACTGAGAAGTAGTGAGAATTTGGTGGTGTCACCTACTTGTAGTAGCAGTCTGACCTGATACTGTAACATGGAAAGAAACACTCTGTCTATGTGTCCTCTACCTGCAGCAACTCGAAAACAGCCTCAATGCCTTTGGTGAGAAGTGGGAGTTAAACCCTGGTGATGGAGCTTTCTATGGACCTAAGGTTAGTGTGTTGCGAACTCCTAGCTGGATTTGTCTTTTAATTCTGTTTGGATAAGGTAACATTCCTGGGATGAGGAAGAAGGGATTTTTTTTGTTATCCCATTTTAAGATGCTGTCTGACTGAAATTTTCTGGTTTTCCGCATACATAAACTCTGACATAATTGAGAGAGAAATAATCCTATGTGATCCTGGTTTTCACGTGGTTTTAACTGCTTTAACACTCATTTAATTAGTTAAACATGAATAAACTATTTGTCTGCTGCTTAAACAGCTGACTGGTTTAGTAGGTGACATAAACACAAGGTGGCACTGTAAGATCTGTTTTAGCAGAGCAACTTGTGCATTTGAAATAATCTTTTCAGCAATAAGTGAATCTTAAGAGAAAATTGAAAGTAAACTTACTGTTAAACAAATTTTTATTCCTTTAACTGCACGGTTTTGAAGCTGCATTGAGTTACTGGGGGGTTTTGGTAGCTTAAAAATGTACATCTATTGATCATGTGAAGTCGTTGGGTTTCTTAAGAATAGTCTTCTCAGTTTGGACGGATTAAGTAGGGCTTTTTAGAAATTTCATTAATATCTTTGCATATAAGGACACAGAGCATTATGAAATTTCTTTTAAATCTTTCCTCAATACCCCTACACTATCTACAAACATCTGTGTTTGTGTTCTCATCTAGTAAACTGGCTCTGATTTCTCTATTTGTATGCTAATTGAATCAGTTTCTGTTTATGTCTTGTAAGTGAAATGTGTTAGAGCACCTAAGATTTAGTAATTGCCTCATTTGATTGAGAGAAGACAAATATACAGGAACCTTTGTTAACATTAATTAACCTTACACTTGCTCCTCATACAGTCTGGACTTGAAATTAGGTTGTAAAAATTAATTTTGATTAGAAGCTCTTTGGTGACTAGCCGAATTCTGATAGACTGAATTCTGGATGCAAAACTGAAGACATTTGGATCTTGAGTTGTTAAAACACTGATCTGTTTGTTTAGTACATAAATTAAAATAAGGCATTCAGCCTCAACATACAGCCTGGTATATACTGGTAAAATGATGAGTAAGTGAGCAACGTGATAAATAAGTAAGGTCAGGACACTATAAGTCTACTGTTTTCAATAAGTCTTCTCTGTCTAAGTTGTATCATAAGTGTACTCAGGATTTAAGTGTTAGATGGAAAAGAAAGAACAGGCTTGACTTGTAGGTCAGAACAAGAGTTACTGATTATTATGAGTTCCTGCTGGTAAGTGGACTATTTAACAGATTATCGTCTCATGTTCATGCCCTGAATTTGTAACATAAGGTTCAAATACTCTATAATAAAGAAGTGTAAGTTTGCCAGTTGGAGGCTGAAGAAATCTCATTTGTGGGGAGGCGTGTTCAGTTCTGCTGTATTCACTCAGTGAAAAGGCCCATGAAAAGTCCCAGACTGAAACTCACAAATGACAGTCTGAGACATTAAATCTAGTTCCCCCCGATACATTATCTCTGTGGTTACTCACCCTGTTTTAGCTCTAACAGTTACTGCATCAGAACCTGCAAATCACTTAAAGCCTAGTAAAGGCTGAAGTAAAACTACACTGTTTAAGACTACATAAAGTTCCTCTGCATTTCTTCTGAGTGAAACCTTCCATCTTAAAACAATGCATTTGCTTTCAGAAGGGAGTGCTTGTCTGTTAACTGTAGTAAAAGTTCATGTCTTTGTTTTCCAGATCGACATTCAGATTAAGGATGCCATTGGCCGCTACCACCAATGTGCTACGATTCAGCTTGACTTCCAGTTGCCAGTCAGATTTAACCTCACTTTTGTAAGGTAAGAACAAGGCTGATGATTTTAATTTCTGTGTAATCTAACTTCAGTGACACTTACAGACATACGATTGCCTCAAGGAAAAAAACCTTATAAAAGCCTTTCTTTACAGCCATGATGGCAATGACAAGACAAGACCAGTTATCATTCACCGGGCTATCTTGGGATCTGTGGAGAGAATGATTGCCATTCTAACTGAGAACTATGGAGGCAAATGGTAACGTTGAAGTTATTATTCCAGTTCGAGCAAACTCTTTATGTAGGAGAGAAATTAGCCCCAGGTACTGGAGAGTCAGGAGGGTCTGTTTGTTCCACTTGCTTGCTAGGGCGACATGCTTAGGAATACCACAGGGCAATTTCTTCTGAACCGCCTTCCTTAGATATGAAATGATTCAAGATATGGTAGATTCTACATGATACTGCTCATGCAGGTGCAGCATACAGCTAGTCTGCCCAAGCCACGTGCATCCCAACTGCTTTTGCAGCAGGACTGTCTTGTAAAGAGTCATTTATTTAGGTGATCTGCTTTACCTGTGTTAATACCCAGTGGGAGTGACCTCTCTTATTACGACAAGACTCAAAAGTATATGTTTGCCTGTGCTTAGTAAAGACCTCAGTCAATTAGGCTTTCTTGTCTCTTATAAAACACAACATCAATCTTTCAGTCAGCAAGTGCTCCTGCCCACGCTGCAATCTTTTTAGACACTCAGTTGTTTTGGGGAAATAATTGTAATGGATATAGGGCTCTCATCACCTCTAAACCCAATCTATGCAGCTGGCTTTAAGAGTCTCTTGTGTAGATTTTATTCCTCTCTGTAAATAGTATATTTCATACTGAAAAAATACTGAAAGCTAGATAAACTTGTTTTGTTTGTTTATTGAAGGCCACTGTGGCTGTCCCCACAGCAAGTAATGGTGGTACCGGTGGGACCAGCGTGTGATGAGTATGCTCAAAAGGTGATGTATATGGTTTCAGGGCTTCATTTTCAATATATTGTATTGATCTGAAATACTTGGTTGTTAATGATGAACAGTATTTATCTCAGAGAAGTATTCCAAATCTTTGCATATTACATTGAGTCATTTTTATATCACAGCAACAATTAGCTGCTGAAGTTGTAGATCTGTTTTAAAGATAACCCAAGTTAGATTTTGGATATGTGAAAAACAAACGTTGATCTTTGTGAGACTTATTTTTGGAAAACTTAGTTTTTCTCTCGCTCAGATCTGTCTTACCCTTCACGTTCTAGTCTCCCATGACCATGTGCATCTTGCAGAGCAGTAAGAAAGATGAAAATGAGTCTTTGTGTATTTAGCATCCAGCACACCTTTTCCTGTAGTTGTTTCAAGCACATTATATATAAATAAAATAGTCTGCAAAATTTAAAAAAAATCACTTCTAATCAGTAAGGTCCACCATCCTGTTGCCTTTTACAATATTGAACTCAAATCACTACTCAGGCCAAGATGTTCATATCACTGCTTACTTACTTAGTGTGTTATATAGTTCCATGATAGCTGACATATTTTAATTTCTTGAACTGGGCTCATCTCCAAAGTCTGAACCCATGACAGGGCCTTTGTTTTAGGGTTCAGATAATCTGAAATGGTTTAAATCTACAACTCATGAAAAGTTCATGGTCATGAATATCCAGAAGTGACAGTTCAAATTCTTTTTTCCTTAGGTCAGGCAGCACTTTCATGATGCTGGATTTATGGCAGATGTTGATGTAGATCCTGGGTGCACGCTGAACAAGAAGATCAGAAACGCTCAGCTTGCGCAGTGTAACTTTATTCTGGGTAATGTATTTGTTACCTTGTACTGGCTGCTGACCCTTTTGTTACAGGATTTGATCATTCTGTGAGCAAGGCAGAGAGTTGCAATCAGCGTTTTAGGTCAGTTTGTTCCTAGGAGTCTCCACCGCAGAGAACCTCTTCTGCTGACATCATAGGCATTCCTGGCTTGTGTAGCTGTCTGTGAAAGGAGACACTGTGACCCAAGGCATTATTGATACTTTTGAAAAAGGTTTTTACTGTCCTCTGGTCGAAAATGTGGGGATAGATATGAAGTTTCTTTATCAGCCAGATTTTTAAGTGATTTTCTATCCTCCCAATAATTTATGCTCTTGTTTCTCCTTCCGTAAAAGAAATATGTTTTCACTGCATTCAGCTGTGGTACACTTCTGAACTAGGCGTGCATGCATAAGAGAAGCCTTTTTCAGAGAGAGTGATGCAGGGAAAATTAGAAACTCATTCTGAAGTATGTGATTTGAAGCAGCACGTTAGTCCTGTCATGTGTATTGGTGGTCTAGCATTGGTCGTAAAACCATCTGGGATCCATTAGAGTACAAGGAGCCTTGGACAGAGAAACTCTACCCTCCAAGTAATTGACAGAATTGTGAAAAACTGTTAATTTCTTTGCCTCTTGGTTGGTTCTAGTTGTTGGTGAAAAGGAGAAGGCAAGTGGAACGGTGAACATCCGCACCCGAGACAACAAGGTGCATGGGGAAAGAACCATTGCAGACACTGTGGAGAGGCTGCTGCAGCTGAAAGGCTCTCGTTCCAGACAAGCTGAGGAAGAATTTTAACACCATCTGGTCTACCTGGCATATAAAGAATTTGTAGTTTTCCTAATTTAGTTAACCACAGAGTTCTTGTTCTGAGCCAAATTTGAAGTATATGTCACATTTGGACCTCTTGCTCATTTTAATGGGGATCTTTCTTTAGTCAGAAATGCCTCTTTTTGTATAAAAAAATCAAGTTTTTCAAAAATGTTGAAGTAAAGTTTCCTGGCTTCTAACCAATGACAGATGAAGCAAGATGAAATGACTTTCTGTGTCTGCAAGGAAAGATTGAAACATTAATCAGGGGTATCTCTGGCATTCTAACTGCCCTGTTAAGAGTAACATACATTTTGATAACAAATGTTTTTCATTCAAGTTTAACAACAGACCTCAGGCATAAGAACCCACATTGTAACCATGTGCTGCAGCAGCAGCTTCTGGAGTGTCTCCATGAGCAAAGAAAATGATACCTTGCCATCCTGTCTCGTGGTCTCACAGCTGAATATATTGACTCTCCAGAGCTCCCAGTCATCCGAACAGGGACATGAACAGAGGCCTCCTGCTTCCACAGTGGTTGGTGCCTCTGGCAGCATCTCAGCTCCCACTGTGTGGCACTCCTGGCTCCTGTGGGGCCCTCTGCCACAGAGCACCGGGCTGCTAACCAAAGCCTACTGTACCCTCCTCCAAAGGCAGTCTCTGAAATGTGCTGGCTCTGCAGGGAAGGTCCTCGGAGCTGTAGAAAGGGGGATAACACTGTCGAAAAAGCAGGGCATAGTAGGGCCAAAGAAGCAGCTAAGAAAACCAGTGATACTAGGAGAAAAGGGTGTTTCTGTTCATGTCTCTGAGATGTCATTACAGTAAAGGCATCTGTCACAGCAGAAAAAAGAACGTACTGAACAAAAAAAGGTAGTGATTATTTCTTTAAGACAAATGCTACTTTCCAGTTTAATAGGTACAGTCCCATCCATGGAACACCTCCTTCACATAATTAGCAGCCCTTCCTATCTTACTGCTGAGGGATCTCATCAATTGATTTTGGGCTTGGTTTGGGGATTTTTCTCTACATCTGGCTAACAAGAGGCAAATGTCTGTCGCTGACAAAAAATAAAATCTTGGTGTGAGGTTTTTTTGCATCTCTTTTATTAGTCTTAACTAACCTGAACAGCTTCAAAAACTGCTTGATAACAATTCATTTAAAAAGAAAGTTACTGCTACAGCCTAAGCAAAGGCAAGTCTGAGGACAGGTTTGAACTATCTTACCTTTTGAAAACCTCCATGTCTTGCTATTTCCATTATTGTCTGGGCAGAAGCATTTCATCGTGCCTTTTCTCACCTGTTTTACTCAGGGGTGATGGTCACATTTTATCAGCATTTGAACCCTTAGTGAACTCAGACTCAGCTGACTGTAACCCCAGCAATTTTCAGCAAAATCTACTTCATCCTCCTTTTGTTCATGGAGATTAAAGGTTCCATCTAACTGCTGTGGCGGGGAAAAGGGGCAAATTGATTTTTCACTGCCTTGCTGCTTTTGGATTTAATTTTGTGAGTGTTGTGATTTTCTGTATTTTGCACCTGCAGTACTTTGCTGAGAAGTGACTGTTGCCTATGCAGTCACTGCCATGGCAGCAGACATCAGCTAGCCCTGCGGCAGAAGGACTTCATCAACTGGTGAAGCAAACACAGAGTAGTCACCAGTTGCCCAGGGTAAAGGAGCCAGTGCTCTGTTTCTCTCTAACAATTGTGCTTCATGCTGCCTTTCCACTGGTGTGTTTGTTGGTTTTCAGAGAGCTCTCCTTTCCTTTTGTGGGGATTTCTGGGCACACCAGCATTAAGGTGCCCAGAAACTGCCCAGGCTGAGTTATGAGAAGCTGGTGCTGTAAAGCAGCAGCTGTTGCTGTTCATGGCACAGCAGGTGTCAGTCTTGGAGAGGCTGTTCTACAGCAACCTCATTTACTGAGATCGTGCTCTTAAATACCTGTGTAACAATGGATGTGTACTAAATGCATACATCACTAGAAACACCAGCCAAAGGTGTGATCCAGGAGAGTGCAGAGCTCCTGCAGGGTGGTGACAGAACTGAGGGGTCTGCCTCCAAATCTGGGTCAGTGCAGTGCTGCACTTGAGTGCCACCTACACAGGTGCTCTGCTGTTTTCAGTGCCCCAGCTGCCAACAGCTGTGGATGTGCACAGAAGCAAAAGTGGCTCTGAGGTTGTGCTCCCCCAGCCCTTTCCCTGCTCAAGCAGCAGCCTTCAGCAGTGTTCCTGATGGCTGCATCTGGCTTACAAACACCACAGGAGTTCAGGGCCATAAATCTTCCTCAGCAGCTGAG
Source organism: Machaerirhynchus nigripectus (assembly GCA_013397975.1). NCBI lineage: Eukaryota > Metazoa > Chordata > Aves > Passeriformes > Dicruridae > Machaerirhynchus > Machaerirhynchus nigripectus. The sequence continues at coordinate 23,084 of VZRQ01005885.1, forward strand.
GGCTAGCTGAGTATGTGCCAACCCAAGATACATCTGGCATGCAAATATTGCTATGAGTCAATGGTCTTATTCCGTAAATAGTTGACAGCTGAGGGCCTGTTGGGCTCTTCTTTATGCCAGTGGGCTGTGTGCCAGGATGTCCCCTTGAGTAAGGACTCTGCTCAAGGTTAATCCTTGAGATTGGGAGAATCCTTGCCACAACAGATTCCCAGCAAGTGATTAACAGCATCATAAACTTTGAAATATTGGCTATGTCATACAAAGGATGGATTGTGCACATGTAATCCTTTAGACAGAAGCCATTGACTGAGTCTGGTACTAAGCCTGGATCCAGCTGCACCTAGACTCCCCTCAGAAAGGAGTTTTGGATGCAAGGGGGTCCTTCCTGAACCTCATGACTCAATGGCAAGCAAGGTCTCCCTACAACAGTTTTGCCTGACCCTGTTCTCTATGCAGTGAAAATCAAGTGTACCTTGCCACTGAATCTTACTAAAATGATGTCACATTTACTATCAAACTACGTTAAATCACTGTTTTACATTGATAAATATATTTCTTGGTTACAAGTGAAGTGCAGTACTTCTTTCATAGCACTGGTTTGGCCCAAGCAGCACATCCTCTGAAACAAACCTTGGTTTGGCCCAAGCAGCACTCCCTTGGTTTAACCAGGTGTCCTCTGAACAGTGGTTTTGGTCACTGATTACCATCTTTGGTAGGATAAGCTCCCAGCAAAGTACTGTGTGTATCTCCTAAGGCAGGAGGATGCAGCTTTGGTGTCGTATATTGATGGTGGGACCAGCTGTCAAGCAGGAAAGAAGCTTTTGTACAATTCATTCCGGGGTTTCAGAAGGCTGAAAGCCACCTCTCCAGTTTGGCAGAGCCTGCTCTGATTACCAGCATTAGGTACGAGAAATACAAGTCATTTGCAATTCACTTTTCAGTCTGTATGCCTAGGGAAGTTTTCATGGGCAGTTCCTGTGGAGTACCCGGTAAGGTACCTCTCCAGCTCGGCTTTACTACACAGCAAATTTAGTTTCACAGAATCACTGAATATGCTGAGTTGAAAGGGACCCACAGGAATCATTGATCCAACTCCTGGCCCTGCAGAGGACCATCCCCAAAAATCACACCTGTGAGCATTGCCAAATGCTTCTTGAGCTCTGCCAGGCTGGTGCTGTGACCGCTTCCCGCGGGAGCCCATTCCAATGCCCAACCACCCTTTGGAGGAAGAGCCTTTCCCTGATATCCAGCCTAAAACTCCCCTGACACAGCTTCAGGCCATTCTCTTGGGTCCTATCACTGGTCACCACAGAGAAGAGATCAGTGCCTGTCCCTTTGCTTTTCCGCGTGAGGGAGCTGTAACTGCAATGAGGGGTCCCCTCAGTCTCCTCTTGTCCAGGCTGAACAAAGCAAGCGACATCAGCTACTCCTCGTATGGCTTTTTATCCAGACCCTTCAGCATCCTCACTGTCTTCCTTTGGACACTCTCTAATGGTTTAATGCCTTTCTTACACTGTGGCACCCAAAACTGCCCCCAGCACTCGAGGTGAGGCCGCCCCAGTGCAGAGCAGAGCGGGACAATCCCCTCCCTTGCCTGGCTGGCGATGCTGTGCCTGATGCCCCCCAGGACAGGGTTGGCCCTCCTGGCTGCCAGGGCACTGCTGACTCGTGTTGAACTTGCCATTGACCTGGAGCCCCAGATCAGTTTCTCTGGTTCTGCTCGCCAGTCTCATTCCCCAGTATGTCCATACACCCAGGGTTACCCTGTCCCAGGTGCAGAATCCACTTTCCCTTGCTGATCTTCATGCAGCTGGTCATTGCCCATCTCTCTCATTTGTCATGGTCTCTCTCCAGGGCCTCTCTGCCTTCAAGGGAGTTAACAGCTCCTCCCAGTTTTGCATCACTGGCAAACTTGCTCAGTATCCCTTCCAGGCTTGCGCCCAAGTTTGTGAAGGTGTTGAAAAGCACAGGAGCAACCCCACTGGTGACAGGTCCCCAGTCTGATGTCACTCCAGTCACTGTAACCCCTTATGCCTCACCTATGAGCCAGGTGCTCACCCATCACATGATGTGTTTATCCAGCTGTGAGCTGGGCATTTTGTCCAGAAGGATCCTGTGAGAGACAGTATCAAAAGCTTTGCTGAAGTGCAAAAAGATAAAAATAACATTCACTGGCTTCTCTTGATCAGGTAGGTGGGCTACCTTTTTATGAAAGGTTTGACAAGTAGGACATTCCCCTCTCAGCTGTGCCATTGCCCACCTGTGAGGAGGCACATGGAATGTCAGGGAAGGAAGATACCTTACTGATACCTTACTGATCCAACCATATACAAATAATGTATGGCAGTAATTTCTGTATCAGTCAGGAATCACTGTGCCAGGATTCAGCCTTCTGTGAAGTTCTTCAGTTATGCAAACTTCCCTGAAAGAGCTTTCCCTGGACCAGAGCCACCTGGATGCTGCTACTACCAAGGGTAATTCCATTAAGGTGCTTCCTGTCATATCTTGGGATGGTAACACTTACTCCATTACACCACTGGTTCAGACTGATGCAGTTTCAGTATTTAGATTCAGTCAGGTATCAGTTCTTCTAGAAGCAGTGCAGCATCACCCTTGGGGAGAACCCAGCTGTGAGATAAACTGTTAGTTGGTATAGGCACCTTTAGTCTGTCAGTCTTGCCTGACTACATTTTTCCCACTGCATCCAAACCCAGTGCATACATGCACCTTGAAAAAGGGGAATTGTTTCAGTAACCCTGACTTTACCCTTGTGAGACTAGGCCACGATTAAGTGGTCTTTGACAACTCATTTTAGATCTTCAGCTTATGCCCTATGTAATTACATGATTGCTTTCTCCATCATTTCTGAATTACACAGTCATCTCTGGCAAAAAGCTAAGCAATTGGCCCTCAAATCTGACAATGATAAACTGATGTGGTGAAATTAAGGATTGCTAAAGGCTACGCTTATGAAAAAAAGGACAGAATTTAGTGACAGGTGCTTAAAGCACATTTCCAAAGCCATTCAGCCTTTCTACAAAAGTGTTTTCCACCTGCCTTGGACAGGAGTATTCTTTCACATGGATGCGGCTGATGCCTTGTTAGCCACTGCGATTGAGCATGCTCATACAGAATGAGATACATTTGGACTTGCACCAGAAGTTTTTTGTTTAATTTTTTCATGTAGGACAGCTTCTGAAGCAAGACATGCATTAACAGCTTCTGATAAATCACTACAAGAACATGTGCTCAGATAAACTGGGGCAGCCAGGGACATTTTGTAGTGTTCTCAGACACTGAGGGTAAATCATCTGGGCTACACGTTTGGTTTCAATACATCAGATATCTGTATCCCTCAGAAAACTACAGCCTTCAAACTGGATCACAACACTCTTCTGCAAACAAAAAAATGCTCTGACGGTAGCTGTGAAAACTGGGAAAAATACCACCAACCAAACCCAAAGTGTTCAGCACCCCAAAAGGAAAAAAAGAAAAAGAAATAAATTTAAAAAATAAAAGAGAGAGAAAGAGAGAGAGAGAAAGAAAGAAAGAAAGAAAGAAAGAAAGAAAGAAAGAAAGAAAGAAAGAAAGAAAGAAAGAAAGAGAAAGAAAAAGATCCATCAATATCTATATTCCAGTTAACCATGTCAGAGATGCATCATGAGACAGCCTTGTCTTCCCCAGAGTCTTTGGAATGGCCTCTCTGACATCCCCACAGAGACAAGGAGAAACTGGAAGAAAGCAGAGATGAGACAAGAAGGTATGGAACAAAGACATGCAGTGCTCTCCCTGCTGACATCCAGATGCAAAGTACAATTAAGCTCCTTGGAGTCAGAACATCCCACCCTGTAAAAGGTTTATCTCACTAGATTAGAAGAGAGTATGTTCACTCCATGCCAGTTTGGGGCTGACACTTAGAACACCTTTTGCTATCCATCACAAGAAGAAGCAGGCTTATAAACTAGACTTTTATCGATTTTATTGCATTCCTGAAGCATGCCTCTTCAATTTTGGAATACTCAAAACTTACCCTTGTACACTGAGGGTGTATGCCAACATCAGCACAGGTTAACTTAATATTCTGCAGGAGCTTAGATGCAGAATGACAATCTAATGTTTGATGTGTGGTTTTTCAATTGCATGCTTCAGGGACAGTCTGTAACCTGTCTAAAGCCCACTGGCAATAAAAGGAAAAATTCTCTGTGTTTTTCCTTTAATGGGATACAGGCACATAAGAATGTGAAATCTCTATCCATGAGTATCTGCAAGGATGTCAGGCTGCACACTGGAACAGCTTTAAATTAATACAATTTTTTGGAAAGGCACCTTTTGTTGCTGCACTCACTGAAATGTCAAAATGGGTTGAATTATTAAGCACACGTTTCCAAGAAGCCATTGCCAGCTGGGAGTTAATGATCATACAGTGACATTTCTTCATAAACACTCCTTTTAACTATGGGAAACCAGATCACACATAAGTATTCAGAGTTCTGTTCCTCACATCAGGACAGGTGGTGTCAGAAGAGGGATCAGGTGGAGTCTGAACACCTTCAGATCATTCTAATAGCAAAAAGAGATCAAATTGAGAGTTTATCTAGAAGTATTTCATTCTTTAGGATTTTTATACCATTTTATGTCTTTGAACAGATAATCCCTGAACTGACTGTACATCCACTTTTTCAAGTTTCTCCTTTCTGACTCTTAACTCCTCAGCATCAGCAGGCTGAGCTATTTGTATCTTTTCCTGCCAGAGATTTTTCTGAGATCGTTCACAAAGCAGAAATAAGAATAATTTCAGATTTTTTGGGCTTTACCTTCCAGTGACAAGTCTGGTTGTTTTCAGTACCAGACTTTTTCCAGAGAGTAAGACTTTCAAGCTCTGACTAGAAGCTACCATCAAAAAACAAATCTCCATTTCCTCGTATGAGACATGAACTTTCATCATTCAGGATTTGCAAGTGGGAATTCTGCAGGCAGCAGCAGCCTGGCCCTGAAGTACCTAAACTGTGGAGGTACAGTCTTACTTATCTTGAAGCTTGCTACGCACTGAGTCCCTGTCCCAGATGTGCCATTCCCTCATTCAGTTCCTTCCTCTGGCTGAAGGGATTCAAACCCAAATCCCCAACATCCAAAGAAGAGCGTATTGAGAGTTTGGGGTATCTCCTATCTAGAAAAAGACATGAGAAAATTGAGGACAGTAAGGAAACAAATAAAACAAGGCCTGTGCTGCCTAACAAATCTGGGACTCTTATTGGGGATTTCAAACACAGTTATACTTTATAGGAAGGAGGTACTCTCTTTTCACCACCAGCATACAGATCTAGAATTTTTCTATTTCTGATTTAATGAATCTTGAATTCCTAGCAGCTAACTCCTGTGTTTTCAAGATGCTCCATGTAGATCTGGCAAAGCATGGAGTGCAATATTTTGGTGTATGGCATTCTGTTCCCAACAACATGCTATGCAAAGCAGTGCTCTGTTTAAAGGATAGTCTGTTATCTTGCAATTAATGTATTTCATCAGAAGCAGTATCATAATCACTGATAAAATCATTTCAATCACCTTTATGTATGGGAGATAGTGCACGAGGACTGTGACAAGCTGTCACTCTGAGTAATAGTGTCTCAAAGTGAAGGGAAGAAAGTAGCAGCTCTAGTTTGTGACATCAGTCTGCATGAATTAAGATACACCAAATAATGCAATTTTGCCTTCTGGTCACTGAAGAAAAGTAAGTATTGCTTTGCTAAGAAATAGTGCTACCCATAAAACTTTAAATGGAGAGAGGTATGAGTATGTAATTCATATTTCATTTTCAGCATGTCTCATTGTAGTAAGTGAAGAACCTGCTGGACTTCAGAAAACTGACAGCATTCTTGTCCCACTTTGCTGTCACCAGGATAAAGCACTGCCACTAGTAGGAAACTGCAATGGAGCACATTTCAGCTTTCCTGAACAGCAAATGAGACAATTGGTCTTGAGCTGAAGTGAGAGAAGGAAAAGAATGCAGGAACTGTGTGAGAAAAAGACAAGAGATGGAGGAGACAGCAGGGTACAGCAAACAGGGGAATGCTTTTAATTCAGACCTGGAATGGAGAAGCAGAGTTGTTACCTGTCTGTTTACATTTCTGTGCCACTTTGCAATCAGCACAAGGCAAGGCTCCAGGCAGAAGCAAAGCCAAGCTCTCAGAAGGCATCTATTTGCATGGTTTGTCCTCCTCTTCACTTTGCGTTTCACAAACGGGCTTTGTCAAACTGCTGCAGTAATTATACCTGAAAAAACTGGGGCCCACGAGAGGATGATGCATGGAGGCTCTTCCAACTCAGAGCCTAGTGAGCAACTTCTGAAAATCAGTTTTCCTTTTCAGCTTTTACCCAGAGTCCCTGGCTAATGGATAACCTCCTCCACAACAGCATCACCTTTACTACCAAATAGGATATGTCAGGAATCGTATCTCCAAGGCCAAAACTCTCTTTTCGCTCCCTCAAGAGAAGACAGCATGCCCAGGCTGCTTCCTGACAGCTGTGTGCTCCAGCTGCCTCCCTGGCCGAGCCCAGCTGTGCTCAGAGCAGGGGCTAATGCTGGGCTGTGCTGAAGAACATGCTGACCTCCAGACACTGCACAGTTATGGAGCAGAGCCTCAGCCAACAGGCTGAGCAGGGTGCAATTACCACACATCCACAGCTAATCTTAGTTCACTGACAGCTGACCTGTGCCAGCCAGGGGTTTATGCCAGCTGAAGGAATAAATGTCCAACTCCAAATTATAACAGAAAACCAGAATAAAGTTTCAATTTCCCATCCTCAGTTCTGTCCCTTCATCATAGGGTCAGCTTTCTTAAAAATTGTCCTGGTGATGTGGCAGTGAATCTTATAATATGTTTAATGAAATAGTATTAATGTGGTGCCAAGGGACCCCAACAAGATCAAAACCTCATTGTTCAAAGCTGTACAGAAGCAGGCTCTGCTCTGAAGTGATGGTGATCTAATTATGCAGGGGCACCGGGAGTGCACAGCATGGCACTGACTTAATCCCTGTTGCCCTCCACAGCCCTGGAAGAACTGGACCTTCAGACCTGGAAACAAGGGCTCTGCTCCCCACACTGTACGCCTTTTCTGTTTGCTCTGCCAAGCAGCATTTTTAATGGGGTCACCTTTGTTAGAAGAACGAGCAACCATGCCTGTGTGTGTATGCAGGGCTGCAGAGTCTGTCTGCAGCCCTGCAAACAGCTATGGCACACCGGGACTGCTGTTTCTTGCACCACACACTCTCAGCAGCTGCCAGGATGCCCTGACCTGGTTTTTCACATCAGAGCAGTAAGTGGATCCCACTATCAGCCACAGAAAAAGAAGAGAGACATGGTCAAAACTTTTTTTCATTTTGAAAATGATGGAGCTTCTCTGCTGATTAAATTACAGTCATGAACAGCCCTTCTCTAACTCACTGCATCGTTTTATTTACATCTTGAGAAGTGACTCCCTCTTTTCAATGGCACCACTGAAACTCTTTAACACGTTTTTCCCCCCACACTTCAAATGCTGGTTTGGCTCAGGAGCTGCCCACTATTTGGAGAGAGGAGCCCTGGGAACCCAGAGAGGTGCTGCTTCAAAAGCTGCAAAAGGAAAAATCAATCAATCAATCTGTCCTTCTCCGGTCTACCCTCACTTACGGTATGTCAGGCACATTACTGATTCAGTGCTTGAAACATCACCAGTGCCCTTAAACAGATTCCATCAATAAAAGGTGTTCCGTTCTTCAGAAGACAACTATCTTCAGAAACTATAATGGATAGTAAAATCTGGAACAAACAAAATCTAACTCACAGGTTACTTTTTCCCCACTGTTCATCAGCAGGGCCTTCAACCCTGGCACACCCACCAAGCAGGCAGTTTTCATCACACTTCATGACCAAGCACAGTTCTAGAGGGAGATGGTTTTTGGGGTTATTAATAGAGATAACCTTGTGCACTGTTTAGGTGCCAGTTTTGTTGGTTGGAAGATCTGTCTGAGCCACTCACAAGGGCTTGATCCCTCTCCCCAGTAAGTTATCATAGAATTGTAGAATGGCTTGGGCTGGAAGGGACTTTAAAGATCATCCAGTTCCAACCCTCCTGCCATGGGCAGGGACACCTTCCTCTAGACCAGGTTGCTCAGAGTCCCATCCAATGTGGCACTGAACACTTCTAGGGTTGGACAATCCACAGTTTCCCTGAGCAACCTGTTACAGTGCCTCACCAGCCTCACAGTAAGTATTTTCTTCCTAATATCTAACCTAAACTTACCCTCTATCAGTTTGAAGCCATTCCACCTTGTCCTGTTGCTCCAGGCCCTTGTAAAGAGTCCCGTCCCATTGTTCTCGTAGCTACCTTTTCAGCAACTAGAATAACAAAATTGGGTCACCCCAAAGCTTTTTCTTTTCCAGGCTGAACAATCCCAGTTCTCAGCCTGCTACCCACAGTGCTTTGGATGCAGCATCACTTCTTCTAGTTTCTTTTCTGTTCTGTCCTGTACTGTTCCATAAGAGCAACTTCAGAAGTTGGGTGAGCAATTAAGATGGTGCTACACAGCTCTGTAGTGTGCAGAAAGATCCATATAATCCTCTTGAAAAGGAAAAAAACATCAAAATCCCGATAGCTAGCAATTTACTTTTTCTCTTCCTCAAATGGTTTTCAGTCTTCATAATGGAGGTGGAGTGACTTTTCTGTCCACAGCTCTTTATTATTGTTGTAATCCATAAAAAGAGGCATTTTTACTTGAAAAGAAGCATTGCTTCTCAAGACAGGGGAAGAGCTGGTGGAGAAGAGGTGCTAGGAAGAAAGGGCAGCATCACCACCCTCAACCAGGATTACTGGGTGTAACAGAAGCACACAAGAATATAATAAAAATGAACCTTATTAAAGAACTGCAGCCCGATAGTTTTCATCCTCAGACACAACTCAGGCAAGACAGGCTGGTTTTCTTTCTCCATCTCAGTTGCAAAAAACACTTGGCTCTCAGTTACCCTTCAGTAAATGCAGAATGAGAAGACTGAATTATGACGTGCCATTATTTGTTTCAGTTACCCACACTCTGAAAAGGGCTGAACTCTCTGGGTATGTTTCTAGTCCATTCTTGCTCTTGACAACCTTTTGCTTTGGAGTTGCGACTGTGGGGACTGTCAGCAGAGAGATTTTTGTGAATACATCTTCAACTACTCCAGCCTGTCTGAGGGGCTACCATCAGTCAAGCAAACCAGTGTTTTGAATTTACCTGCCTAAATACCTACCTGCTGTCTGTCTCAGCTTTAGTGGGGATTTTGTTACTGTCTTCTGTAGCATCCTTGCTGACAAATTGGCGAAGCATGGACTAGGCAAGTGGGTGTGAGCGGTGTCTGAACTGTTGGGCTAAAAGGGCTGTGATTTACAGCAAAGTCTGCCCCAAGGGCAGTGGCTGGTGATGTGCCCTGAGGCTAATTCTGGGGCCAGTCCTGTTCACCATCTTCATCAGCGATGTGGATGATGGGACAGGGCATCCTAGGCACGTTCACACTGCGAGGAGTTGCTCAACACCAGGGGGTTGTGCCACCATTCAAAGGGTCCTCAGTGGGCTGGAAAAACGGGGTGACAGGAACACAGCAGCTCAAAGGAGGGGATCCTTCCCCTCTGCTCAGCCTGGGGAGGCACATCTGGAGTGCTGCACAATGTGGTGGGTTCCCAGTAGAAATAATATGGATGTACTGAAGGGAACACCATCAGGGGGCACAAAGATGATGAAGGAAGTTTATTAGGAAGAAAGCACACATGCTGTTTCAGATGTGATAGAAATTGAATCAGCAGCAGGTAGCTAGAGGAGCTGAGCTGGAGACAGGAAAGGATACACTTTCAGACACTTGTTCAGTAAGAACCCCTGCACTATTACCAGAACAGTTTTCAACTTGGGAACTTACAGTCATGAAAATTTCATCCAAGGCACATTTAGCTCAACACCTGAAGCTTAATTCAAAATTATCCAAAGACTTGCAAAGCAGGGGGTTTTTTTGTGTGTGAACATAGATTGAATTTCAAGAAAAGAAATGTTGTAAAGCAATTGTAAGTTTGTTTCTCGTTTAAAAAAGGGAAAGGGCAAGCACCCGGCTGATGAAAATCTTATGAATTGCTGTTCAGTTTTATTCAGCTTCTTCTTCAAATGTGCATGACTTAGTAATTGAGGTAGAAATCATGTTCAACATATCATTTGAGGACTGTCTTCCGATGTCACAGAGAGCAATTTCATATGAATCACGATTTGAATTGCATGTGTTAATAAATAACATCCAGTGCCATGTAACACATAGCACATAAAAGCTATTTAACAGCGAAGAGCAGCATGAATGAGAGCACAGCTTTTCAGTTACCACGCAGTATTCCTCCCGTATTTATGGAGGGGAAATGTAGGCACAGAAAGGAAATTAGACAGGATATCGGAGTTAACACCATAATTCCAGAAACGTGTTATTTCTCAGTAGGTACTAGGAATGCACACAGAGCCAAAAAAATAGGCACAGGTGAAGGTTTTAACTGCTTGTGAACTTTTCAGTAAGAACTACAACTTTGCCACGTCTTTTCTTTGAAAGAAAAATAATAGCTATGATACCATTATTTTTGATCTAATAAGATGTCACTCATTCTATAATACACATGTTTTTAAAATGAATTCTGAGCTTCTTATAGTTGAGCAAAGCATCTTCAGTGAAGTATCTTTTTACTCACTAAAAAGCTCCTGAACAGCTGCAGCTTTGAACTGGCTAAACATTCTGAGTTCAGCCGTTATTTTATAAGCTAAGTACCACTGACATTTGAAATAATATATTATTTTGTATAGAAAGAAGAATTTTTGGTCATAAAATGGCTCAGAGCCTAGATCATCAAAGCTAAGTGTTCCCAAAGCTGTCAATTCAAAGGCAAATTATTTCTTATTCACAAGCTTATACAGAGGTGGCACAAGGGGAAAGTGGCAAGTCCTTCACTGAGACGATGAAATTCCTTCTCTTATGGAAACTGCACACATTTTTACTTCCTTTTATCCATCACCAGTGACTACCACTGCTTTGAAGCTTTCCATGGACATTTTGCCTGACCATAAGCCTACGGCTGCACTTTTGGGACCCACCTGGAAGGATCACAGCTCAGCACTACACAGGCAAGCAGATCCAAAGAGCACCTAGATTTGTAACAAGATCACTGCAACCTGGAACCTCTCATGATTTTCCAGAACTCCAAGTTGCCTTCTTTTTGCTCCAAACTAGCTGCAAATTAAACAAAATACTTCCCCTTCTAAGCTGTTTCTGAGCTAGACTAGTGTCCCTAGATCAAAAGCAGCTCTGTTCCTGGCTTCAGCCATACAGGTATGTGGGATTATTTGCTCAATTACAGGAGTAAAAAGGACAGCCAGCTCCCTTGTCAGTTTTCCTTCCTTCCTTCCTCAATTTGGTTTTTACTTTGTAGGAGCCACGGCCAACTAATGGTCCCTGGGGATGAGCAGGAAGGATCTGGATTAATACTTGTGTGCACCAAGGTGGCACGGTGGGGTTGGCATGCACCTTTCCAACATGAGCCTGGAGCACCCCATCTTCTACTGCAGTTTTCCCTGCTGATCAAATCTTCAGGCACATAGAAGGATTGGCTCGGGAAGACTTTCAAAACCAGGATCCCTCACATCGTAACCAGCTTTTTTCATAGCCAGGCTCCATTCAGCTGTAAAGACTGGACGTGCAAGTTCCTGGCCAGCAGCTTAGGGAATGTCTGAGGAACATTCATAGGCTGAAGCTCTGCAGTCAGCGTATCAGCCATTACTGTGAAGAGAAGCCAGATCTTTTCTCTGCCATAGCAAATTCCTGGAGTCTTGCTGTTCTGATCCACTCTGTAGCTGGATGGAACAGCAGCTGCTTAAGTTTTCAAAATTCTTATGATTTCAAATGCATAGTTAGAGGTGTCAAAAGACAACAGAAAAGCGTGACCTGCAATAGATCTCCACAAGTCTTTTATTTTATTTCCTTCCCATTTTGGATATTTAAGATGGCAACCATCCATCTGACCCAAAGATGTCTCAGTGGTTATGCTAACAGAAATCTGACATCAAAGGCATTTCAAAGCTGTTGTTGAGCATGTTTTGAGTGTGCCTTGAGGTTGAAATTTCAGTAAGACAAAGGTTAAGGCTGTGGCTTATGCTAGCTTGATTCTCCAACCTAGTACAACCACAATTCTAACACAGCTTCCCTCCAGCAGACAAGCTGGGTTAGCTAAGGCAAAAGACATCTGTGAAAAATTTAGATTTGTCCCATGCGATATTTTGATCACAAAAACTACCACTATGGTAAACAAAAACACATTTAGAATTCATCATAAAAATAAAATACAAGGGAAATGTCAACCAGAAACTTTCAGTCCTGTAGAAAGATATTCCTGCCATTAAACATCTTTATTAGTGATCTGGAAGAAAACAGAAAATCAGCGCAGAGAATATTTTCAGATGAGATAAGAATTGGCAAGACAGTAAATTAGGAGGATTGGTTAGATAGGGTGAACTGGGTCACTTGCTGATGTTGGTGGAATTTAAATTCTACTTTCATAAAGGAAGGAAAAGGAAAAGCAAAGATGAGAGGTCGTACATGAGGGGGGCTGTATGCTGAAGTTCATGACATTGGGAAATAGCATCATAGTAATGGCAACCTACCATCTGACTTTGTGTTTATAATGTAATGGAAGAGGTGTAATAACCAATATCCAGGAAAAGTAAGAGAATACCAATGTTGCAGGCAGTGACAAATCCAGACTTGCAAGTTTGTGCATCTGCACTTCAGAGGTACATTTTTAAGCGTTCAACAAGAACAGAAAAAAATTGAAGTCCATGGAATAAGCCTGAAGAAACTCAGCGTGTTTATCTCGTTTAAGGGAAGAAAGAGGTGATTTGATCAAAGTTTGCAAGCACCCCTCTGTGAAATAGATTTCTGCTGGAGGCTGCACCTATTCCTGGCACAGAGAGAAAGAGCACAGTTCCGAGTTTGGAAGAAGAAGGTACAAAAAATGGCAGATAGCAAAAGGCACAAAGTTTGAAAAATCAGTCATAGAATCACAGTCCTTCTGGGCAGGGCTGCTCTCGGTCTGTTCATGCCCAGCCTGGGCTGGTACCGGGGGTTGCCATGACCCAGGTGCAGCACCAGCACTTGGCCTTGTTAAACCTCATGATGTTCCCATGGGCCACTCCTCGAGCTTGTCCGGGTCCCTCTGGATGGCATCCTGGCCTTCAGGTGTGTCAAACACACCTCTCAGCTTGGTGTCACTTGCAAACTTGGTGAGGGGGCACTTGGTCCCTTTTTCTATGTCATTAATGAAGATGTAACACACTTGTCACTAATGTCCTTTGGGGCTCAAAGCTCTTGACCACCACCCTCTGCATGTTACTGTCCAACCACTTTCTTATCCATCTAACAGACCACTCATCAAATCCAGCTCTCTCCCTAATGAAATACGTAATCTGAGCAGCCCAGCTCATGAGCACACAAAATGTGTTGGTTTCACCAGGACACAACTTCCTCACAGCTCAAACTAAGACACAGTTTTCCTCTGATCGGAACAAGTACTGTTAAGGACGCAACCGTCCTCTTACCAGCAACCTTAATTTACTAATCTAGGGCTAAATATTTACAGTCATTCTCTAAATAAATAAAGATAATGAAAGAGAAGAAAGAAACCTGTCGCCCTTGTAGCTCTAATTTACAGTGGGTTTTGCACTCCATATACTGCATATCTTCATCTCAGCAGGCAGCTCACCTGAGAGGGACAGGTGTCATGGGCTGTTGCAGAGGAGACAAAATGTTCTTTCTTCAGAGATTTATTTTATTGCTTCCTCTATAAAAGGTCTTCAGGCTCAAGCACATGAGAGCCCCATGCCTGTGTACAAACAGTGGGAGTCAGTCAGACACACCCTTTAAATTGGTTTGGGGACTCCTAGCAATTGTGAAGCCAGTTCAGCACCTGCTTCCCACAGCCACTGGCCAGTGAAATACATCCAGGGAAACCAACAGCTTTCAGTTCTGAGCTCAGCAGATTCCTTGTATGAAACCAGCACAACATATCTGGCTACCAGAAAATAAATAGCTTTTCTGGCTAACTCTTTCTTCCTCAGTGGATTGATTATTTATTTAAACAAAAACCCCAAACAGATCATCTATGGTCCAGACATCATGCTGTTTGTGCTGTCAGAATTGTCACTGTATGCTGGAAAACTCTGTCAAGAGGAAAGACAGGAAGGGCACCCCTCCAACATCCTGAACAAAACTGCACTGAAGGCGCTCACTCATCCAAACGTGAACTCCAAGGAAGTGGCAGCTCGTAGACAAACCACCCAACAGATTTTCTGTCCTGTGAAGAGCACTGACCACCGTCCCTCAAAAGGAACATTTCATTTCAGAAATACTGAAATTATCAGTTTTGACATTGCTCATGATTACTCATGAAACCTGAATTAACGCAAAAGAGGTTTCAAACACTCCAATACTCTACTTTTCAGAAACTAAACTTTGTAGCATAGTTTGTTCTCACTGCTGCTTCAAATATACACCAACAAACTCATTCTTCACTGAGGGCAGGGGGGACTCTCTGTACTGGATGGAAAATTTCAACTCCAGTTTTGATTACCTTTCTACAGTTTCAGACCCAAACAGGGTCATGGCCATGGCAGTCACAGCACCAGAATAAAAGCTCCCTGAACAAAGTTTCCAATGTATTAGTGGCACTTTTTACCTTCTCACATGCTTGTAACAACAGCACTCAGTGAACCCTGAGACATGGCTTGCTCAAAGGATTTGTTGAGCTCGGCAGAGAATGTTTTTGTGCTCCCCATCTCACTACTCTTTGGGATACCATGAGTCCAACAAGGCATGAAAGACACATTTCCCATTTGGAGGGTGAATGCAGGTCAGGCGGACTGATGCTGAGTCCGAGTGGGTGTCGAAAAGGCAGAGAAGCAGCAGATCCAAAGCCCCAGCACCCTCACAGAGGCCAGCACTGCCTGCTCCCAGCAGGGCCCTCATTTAAACGGGGGTACCCTTGTCAATCAGACCACCCTTGTGGGAGGGCAGATGGTGCCAGCAGGAAGCTTCAGCCAAAATCTGAAGTTTGCTGATCGTGTAACCGCAGTAATTACCAAGACACATTTTTGCTCCCATTAACTACAGCAGGATCTGGCAGCTGCAACATCCCCTCTGCCTCCTTGCCTAAACACAAACTTGGAAGAGAGGCATGAACAGAAATGAAGTGACCCGGGATCGGCAGGGAACAGTCAGCTTCCCGACGACATGCAGGGAGCACTTGCTGACAAGAGGGACATCTGCTGTAAGCAAACTCCTGCCTCATGCTGGATCCTGTGGGTGCTCATGCCCTTCCCTCAGTTTAGATGCAAAGCAAAACTTCAACTTTACGTGCCTGTGAATCCCAGACCAGCTGGACTCAGCATCTCATCAGATGGGCAGGAGGGTGAAGTCAGTCACTTCTGTGTTCACAGCTGCTAGGGGCAAAAATCTCACCAGTCTTCCAGTGTGTGTGTTACTCCAGTGATTTGCTGTAACTACCAGGGCCACGGTGTGTCCTGTGAAGGCTGGGACTAGGGATGGAGACACATGGAAAAGAATTTGCAGAAAACCACCATTCATTAGCTTTCAGATAGGCATTGCAGCACAGGACAGTAATTTTATCAGCCAGCACTGTTTGTTATGCAGCATTGATTCATGCTTCCATATGCTATAACCTGACAATATTTTTACTTCCAGAGCCAAACAAGGAAATATACTTCCAAGTGAACACAGTGGTAATTTAATGTCAAGCTTCTTTAGTTCAGATATGGTATGAAACAGATAGCAGATATAGGAGAATAAACAGGAAACATAGTATCTCCATGACTGCCATCTGCATAAATAAGCACGTGGGGAGCTTGAAGGTTCACTGCAGTTCTGTTCACAGCGAGTCCTGATGGGCTTGCAATAAAACATTCCCTCTCTGATAGTTCATTGATCAGCTTCCCCCAGCCTGGTGTTTTCCTTATGGCAGTTCCCTATTAATGCCACATTTGACATCACTCCAGCATGCCAGTGTTACAATGGGAGCTTTCCTTAACACCAGCTCCACAGTAAACTGCAGTGACCTTTGCCCAGACTGGTGGGTGAGAAGCTGGAGATGCCCCGGCCATGGCACTCACAGCCCAGAGAGCCAAACATGTCCTGGGCTGCATCCAGAGCCCCGTGGGCAGCAGGGGAGGGAGGGGATTCTGCCCCTCTGCTCCGCTCTGCTGAGACCCACCTGGAGCCCTGCATCCAGCTCTGGAGTCCCAGCACGGGAAGGACAGGGACCTGCTGGAGCGAGCCCAGAGGAGGCCACCAAGATGATCAGAGGGATGGAGCACCTCTCCTGTGAGGAAAGGTTGAGACAGCTGGGATTGTTCAGCCTGGAAAAGGAAAGGCTTTGGGGATACCTAAATGTGGCCTTCCAGTACCTGAAGGGAGCTGACAAGAAAGATGGAGAGAGATTATTTGCAAAAGCACCTAGTGACAGGACAAGGAGAAATGGCTTCAAACTGAAAGAGAGTAGGTTTAGATTAGATATTACCAAAAAATTCTTTACCGTGAGGGTGGTGAGGCACTGGCACAGGTTGCCCAGAGAAGCTGAGGATGTTCCATCCTTGGAAGTGTTCAAGGCCAGGCTGGATGGGGCTTTGAGCAACCTGGACTACTGGAAGATGTCCCTGCCCACAGCAGGAGGTTCGAACTAGATCATCTTTAAGGTTTCTTCCAACCCAAACCTTTCTGTGATTCTACAATTCATTCTCTGATGTCTCAGACCCCAGCTGAAGCCACCGAATCACTGAATCCAGACCCATCTTCTCACCTGCTTGTAACATGACAGAGATAGAGCTAACTCCAGAGATCTAGCAAAAGACTGCATTCCAAAACATCCAGTCCCTCCTGGAAAATTTTTTCCCGTGTCCCAAATCTTTAAGTTTGATCCAGCAAAAGCTACCTTGATGACTCATAAGGGTAGCACTGAATTAGGAGAAGCCTTCAAGAATCTTGAAAAATTTTCTATTAGTTTGTGAGATCAAGTAGGCATCAACTGAAACACAGATATTTAGCAACTTCTTGGTTTCCATCAAAGGTTCCTTTAAAAACCCTGACAGCTCAGCCTACAGACTGTGGCTGGCCGCTCTGAAGGTCCTGTGGTTATTTCTTATTCCCTGGGTCTTACTGCTGTAACCACTGCATCTGTAGGGGAGACTTGTACTCCCTGACTGACGTATCCCAGGTTTTGCTCCTGTGAGTGTGCTGGAGCTATCCGCACTTCTTCACTAAGAGAAAAGAGGAGGTTGGGATCAATCAGTGACAGAAACAAGCAACATCCTCGTGTGAGCTCCCCATATTCTATTGCAGGGAATAAGGGCTGGGGAGGCTGCAGTGCTGGGCAGCAGCAATAAACCATGTTTCTTACTAACTGCCATTCTGAAACACAGTCAGATCAGCCAATCCAAGGAAGAGAGGTGTCCGGCACCAACTCTTGTTCTCCAGGGAACACGATAACCCTCTGAAAACAAAGATAGGACATTCAGCAGTGCTGAAATTTCTCCCTTTTAAGTCTGCAACGTATTGTGTTTCTATATCCACAAAATCAAACTATCAGTTGTGCTGCATCAAGTGCCTCTGTCTGGAGCACCCCATCTGAAATCCTTTTCTTTTGCCTCCTCCTGCCGCCACACTGGTTTAATTTTGAGCTGATGTTGGCAGCCAACAGGCAGTTCCTTCGGTGGGTGCTGCAGGCTTGGCCGAGCCAAGGCAGAGCTGCAAGCTGTGCCACACAGCGCAGCAAGCACAGGAACTGCTCGTCAGGCTGTGTTGAGCAGGGGGTCATCCAGGAATGCCTAATGGGACTTTGCAAAGTAGAGGGAGCTTCCACTCACTTCTCAGATCAGTTCAATACTCTCCCTTAGAGCACCTGTGCAGAGTGCTGCCCCTGTGGGTTAGAGATCCACACTTGCTTTCTAAAGTAAGAAGGAGCAACTTCCTGTGACTTCCATGGGCCGTTGTGAGGCTGAGCCCACGGATGGATGCTTGCGTGGAGTTTGGTGACAGAGTGAGAACTGATGGTGCTCTCTGCCCAAGCCTAACTGTGCTCCTGGGCAGCACGTCAAGGATCAGGGCTAGTCTGATCAAGTTTCCAGGCATAAACACCAGGAGGACTTGCAAAACTTGAGTGTTGAGAAGATTCGGGCTGGAGGACAAATGGGCATGGCAATATTATATACAGCTCTTCAAGAGACACACATCTGCTGCCAAGAAGTTACAGACATATCTGCTTAGACTAGATGTGATAGGATTTCATCTATTTCGTAGGAAATAATGAAGCCTTTTAGTGTGTATTTTTACTTAGTACCATGCCCTATTCTTCCACTTTTTCCCCTCACCCTTTTTAATGATCTCTTTTATGCTGGAGTATCAAGCACCAAAATAACTCAGTGATGGGGATTCCTGGCATATAAAATATATTTTTAAAGCTTTTGTTTTTTCCTAGAAATTCCATTGTATGAATCTTCTTGCACTGGAAACAGAAAATACCAGAGACATCAAACATATGCATTTATTGAAGCTCGAAACAAATATGTCATCATAGTTTGCTTTTTAAACCTTGAAATGTTAGAACAAGCTGTGAATGTGACAAATACACATTTTTTCCTGAGCAATCTGTTGAAGCTGATGTGTCTTGGGCTAATATGATAATACAATGATAATACACCTCTGCACTTAGTATTCAATTCAGTTTTGAGACTAATGACCATCTGGGTTCAGATCATAAATCCACCCTTATTTAAGAACAGTTGTGTCATACTAGCAGTGGCACTGCTTTGTTAAAACAGTTCATGTTGTCACAGTATTTTCCTTAAAGTTTTAAGCTGAGCAACAGTAATGACTGCGCTTCCCTGGATAGAAAGATTATTTTGACTAATGTACGTAATGTATTCACTTTTTATTAACTTCAAATGAAATTACAGCTCCCTGAAGAAAACAGTGAAGGCAGGAATGGTTTAACTCCACACTAGCCCTAAGGAGCACTGGCAAGGACAACTCCTGCTGGCGTTTTCCTCCCACCCACACCATATCCACTCAGTCAGCTCCTTTCTCATTAGCCTACACACCTGGTGGCCTCCTTCTGCTGACCTCTGTGGATAAAATATTATGCAGGTACCTCTATGCACAGAATGATCTGACCTGGAACGCTGTCCCGCCCAAATCCTGTAGGATGCTTCTGGGAATGTAAGGTGCATCTGCACTGCCCACCAGTTCAGGTTGTTTGGCTGTTGGGAAACTGCTCTACACAACGCAGCCCAAGCCCAAGCCCTGCCCCAATCCTTCCTTAATCAGGCAGGATACCTCTACTCCTGCACATGATTGAATACTTCTGTGTCCAGAGGGGTAAGAGCTGCCCAGGCTTCTATTGCTCAAAGGGTCGGTCCCCAGAAGGAGAGAAGCACACTGTGAAACTTAAAAAGCATCATGTCTGGTGTTGGCCAGCAACACCACAGACATCTATTATTGCAAGAGCGTGTGCACGCATGCACGTGCACCACTGCAAGTCATCCCCATGTCTGTTAATCTAGCACCACATTTTTAACAGTGGATTTTGTTTTATCAGCACCTAAAACTGGGGTTATATTGCCATCACAGAGGTTAATAAATCTAACCTGACCATGCTGCATATTTTGAACTCCCAGAGACTTCAAGTGAAGAAGTAAGTCCTCAGCCAAAGGTCAAAAACCTTTGAAAAATGACAATTTGACTTGTGGCCATCATTAGGTTAATGCATTATAACCAGGCTAAAATACTTCTATTAACTTTCATAAAGGTCTGTCTAGAAAAAAAGCTACTGCTAGTCATAGTTCTGTAACCACAGTGACACTTGGATTCATGACCACATGTCTCACTGTACACTGCATAAAATATGACACTTCCCTGCACCACAATCTGAAATTGTAAGGTAAGTAGGGTGCATATCTGAGATTTTCAAAAAAGCGTGAAGAAACAAGGTGTCCAAATCCTACTGAATTCCAAAGGAATCTAAATGCCTGCTGTTTTTCAGCTCTTTTCAAAATGCCCAGCTTTGTTCAAAGGGTCCAGTCTTGGCTCCCTGAAATTTGTTTTGGCATTTTCTTCGCTAGCAAAACAGATATGCTGTTTGGCTAGTGGCGCACTCATGCCTGAGGCCCAAGCTATGCAGGTACTATTCTGGGCCTCAGATTCCTGTCCCAGGAGCCCTCAGCTCCACTATGATCAAGGATTTACACTGGGGGAAAAGTCTGCTGTGAGTGGGGTGGTAGAGTGCTCTTGTGGATGTGGGCTTATGCTCTACTGGGAGATACTGGATTAAACGATAGGTCTAACACTGAATATTTGTGTGAATTACAAGGTTTCCAGGTGTTTGTTGGCCTTTATGTTGACGGTGTAAAATTGGTTTCAAAACGTAGTATGGGAAATTTCCAGCTGAAATGCTTGCATGCCACATTTGAAGCTGCAAGAAAGATTTAAGTCTGTAAAGTTGAATTCTGTCATAAAAGTTAATATGAAAATAGAAAAACTGTGTAGCTGGGTCAGCTCATTGGTCCTTCCTTCCTTTGTCATTTGTCAAAGAACAGAAAGATTTCACTTTTTAAATGCAAAAGACTCTACTTCAAATTGTCCTTACCTACATCAGCTTAGAAGTCTTTTGCTTTCTCACCAGGTGACTCCTTTACTCTTCACGCCTTAAACAGTGGAAGCCATTACAGTGTCTGGTTCCTCTGCTCAGCAGCTGTAATATTCTTGAACCAAATGGAGCTGACAACAATATAGAACCGGTGGAAGTGAGAAGTCAATATAGAGAGAGAATACCACCCTTTCCAAAGGGTAAGTGTTGAGGTTAAACTTTTGCTGCAGAACAAGCTGGTACAACCTCTATGCTCCATCAGCTTTTTATTTCGTGCTGATTTGGATAATTCATGTCCGAATACCTGCAGCTATGGAGACTGGCCACAGTTTTGATTTACCTGATTTAAAGTGGCCTTGGATAGTTAATTTTAAATGCAGAGGAACTACAGACGATACTTAAGAATGTTATTGCCTGTCTAGCAAAAGATATGCAAAACCAGATTTTAATTTCAGTAAATTATTCTATCAGATGGAATGTATAAAACTGTCTAACAGATATTGCTGGTTCCTCCCCTGAATGTGTAAAAAAGACACATAGATGTGGCACGTAGGGACGTGGTTTAGTGGTGGACTTGGCAGCACTGGGTTAGAGGTTGGACTTGATCTTAGAGGTCTTTTCCAACCTATATGATTCTATGACTCTATTAAGGTGGTAGATGCAAATGGCTTTGCTTTTGTGGTACCAAGAAAAGTTGTTTAAAACATATTTGGGAGCTTAACATCCCATATTGATGGGGTTTTCAGGTTACAGCAAGACTTGTAGCAGAAGAACACTGTCAAGAACAGGCTATGGCTGAGGTATCCTTTAGAGGTTCAGTCAAGTACTGAGAGAAGATTTTTTTCTCCTGAAAAAAACAATGTTTCAATTCATCCTCCCTATCATAAACAGATATTATAAAATTCTTCTTTTCAATTTATGAAGTGAGCAATGAATTCAGAGAAACACTGACACTTCACCTTGATTCCTAAAAATTAAAGGCAAGTGAGCATAAAGAGAACTGGCCCATGGCACAGGTAAGTATCTGTTGCCCAAGGGGCCACATTCACCAAGCACCCTTGAGTAAGCACTGCTGGTATTTCAAGTGGGTTTTGGAAAAGAGATGGAAGAACAAGTTAAACATTCATTACAAAAAATCAGAAAATTCTTGCAAGCCTGTTTCTAGTATCTACGCATGCCTAAGAAGTACTAGCTGCTGGTACATTGTAAATTCTGTTACAAATTTTGGACTACTACAGAGAAAAAAATGAAACAGTAAATGATGACTTATAACCCTAAGTGATGTGTTTTCCCAGTTTTGATCACAGGTTTCCATTTATGTTGGATGGTTCAGAAAAAGATAAGGAATGTAAAACCTGTAAACAGAAGCTCTATTCAAGGAAACAAGATAAAAACAGCTAGTGCCAAGCTGCTTGGTTGTTGTTCTCTTGTTTTTGAGGTGGTTTTCTCCTAGATTTAGTGTAATTCTGTTGTTTGAAGCCTCGCTGATCCCCATGTCTTGCTTTGTTACGAATCCGGGGCCGACTACACGTGAAGCAGCACTGAGTCTGTATTGATGGCAGCAAGCACTTGCCAATGCCTTTCAGCCTCTGGCAGAAGTGAACCGACAGCTGGTCTTTGCTGCAGGGCAGCCCTGAAGTGAAGAAGATAACAATTAGCTGTGTTATGCTGACACACTCTCTGTATTTCTAGAATTTTAGACTGGTTTATGCCAGATGGTCATATTTTTTACAGTGGCTTTCACCTCCCTTGTATTATGGGTCAGCTTGATCTCCCTCTGAAATTTCAAGATCTTTTAGTGAACAGATGACCTTCTGTTTTGGAAAATACAGCACTCATTACTGTTCAGTGAGACTTTACTTTTGTGACAGGTACAGCTGATCTGTGTTTTCCACTTTAACTTTTCTGCTGATAAGGACTGTCAGAGAAAGCCTGGCAACAATGATTGTGAGTTTGGTACTCTTGCATTCTGTAACTGCACTTAAGACAAGCACCATGGGCTGGCAGGGTGCTGCAGAGCCCTGCAAGGCAGGCAGGAGAGTGCAGAAAATGCGCATGCAACTGCATGTTCAGCTTGGCTACGCTTTAATTCCGGCAGCATCAGAGTATGACGGACTGCTACTGTCTGTGCTATGGTGCTGACAGGTCTGTGGTAGCTTTAATGAAGTGGGATGGGCCAGATTTAGTCAGATATTAGAAACTGGAAGTCCTCAGCTGTGAGAAGACAAGGCGTGCAAGAGAAGGAATATGGTCTATTAGCCAAATGCAAAGCTGCTGTCCAGCAAATCCCTCAACGCTGCAATTAGGGAAACTCAATGAAAACTTGAGTAAAGCTAATAAAAGCAGCTCTTTTCACACCAGGCTGTGAACCTCTAGAACGGCTGTCCTTAGGTTATCCAACCACCAGAGCTGGAAGTTGGGAATGGGAAGCAGAGTGAAGGCCCCATAATCCAGGCAGAGATGGTTAGTGACCTCCTTTGTCAATTAGACACTCACAAGTCTATGGGCCCAGATGGGACCCACCCCAGAGTAATGAGGGAACTGGTGAGAGAACTTGCCAAACCACTCTCCATCATCTATCAGCAGTCCTGGTTAACTGCAGAAGTTCCAGCAGACTGGAAATTAGCAAATGTAATGCCCATCTACAGGAGGGTCAGAAGGATGATCCAGGGAACTACAGGCCTGTACAACTACTTGAAAGGAGGTTACATTGAGGTGAGGGTCAGCCTACTTTGCCACACCTTCAGTGAGAGGACAAGAGGAAATTTGGGGAGGCCACCCCAAAGGGGAGGTTCAGATTAGCTTTAGAAAACAATTTTTCACTGTTGCAGTGGTCAGGCATTGGGAAAGGCTGCTCAGGGAAGTGGTGGAGTCACCATTCCTGGAGGTGTTTGAGAGGCATCTGGCTCTGACACTGGGTGACGTGGTTTAGGGGTTACTAAAGAGGGGCACTGCTGGGGGATGGTTGGACTGGTTGGTCTTGAGGGTCTCTTCCAGCCTTGACGATTCCATGACTCTATGAACTTGCTGCCACAGGAGAGGGTGGAAGCAGACAGCACCACACCATCAAAAAGGGTTGCAACATATTAATGGAAATTTAAATTAAAAGGCATTACATGGAGAACTTTTAGTAGTCCTACTATAGGTCAGTTGGGAATGCTGGAGGACTATCATGGAAATGAAACTCAGGAAAGCACCAAACTCCTATATTCCTGCTAAGTAGCATCTTGTAAATGCCATTGTTGGAGACACAATGTTGGGCTGCATGGACCAGTGCTTACCCTGTAGGGCATTTCTTATGTTTTATGGCCCACTTGAGCTTTTACTCACAGAAGTAGCTATTACTAATATGTGCAGGCACTATTTATCTGTGTCTGTCTTTCTGAACATGAGAGGGACAAGAAATAAGCAGACCAATTCACCCCTAGGGCAAAACATGTGCTAAAACTCTTTGAACAGCAGCAGGCCTGATGCATCACTCTCAAGAGCATGTCAGATCTGCACTGCCCCCACGATTCAAACCACTGTCTCACTGTCAGCACTGACCTACCAATAGGCAAGATCACCCTCTAAAAGGCTTTTGAAGGCTTTTCTAGATGGGCTCTGAGCTGTTGCTGTTCTTACCTGAAGGTACCTGCTGGATACAGCAGTACACAGATTACACATAAAGATCTGCATCCTTCTGTAAGCTGCCCTCCTCCCCTGACGCCTCTTTTTCTGGGCTATTAACCATCTACACAACTGGGCCCCTGGGCCTTTGAAGGACGGAGGTACAGGACACCCTGACTCACAGGGTTCTCTCCACCTCTTGATTTTTTTGCAGAGTCTGTCTGTAAGAACTTGCTTGCTTGCACTCCCAGTCCAGAATTTGCAATTTCCATAGAGGGATCTATCTTAAATGGCATCTGTTTGGACTCACTCTGTGTCCTTCCACAGTCCTCAGTGCAGCCTGAGTTACCTAAAACAGGCCAATACAAGCAGACCTACTAATTTAGTTGTGGCATCGTAAATTAGGGATGCATGCTCAGAGACTGCACTCCCCTTCATGGCAACACAGCCAGAAGAGCTGGAAGACACAACAGCATGGTTCTGCCAACAGAGCAGCTGAGCAGTAGCAGGCCAGGCCAACCTGTCATTACGGAGCCCACACTACTCAAAACAGGTTGATAGATTGAGTCAGTCCCCAGTCTCTGCAGAATCTCAGCACAAAGGGAGAGCCTTTTGAAAACTGTTTCATGCAGGTGTATTACTGTACCTGTATGTTTCCTGCACTCTTGCAGATTGCAGTTCTGGTATTTTGTGGGCTTGGCTTTATCCACACACATGCTGTCATCTGCAGTCTCATTAGTTTCTGTATTCATGCATTTCACAGTTCTTTGCTGAATGCCCCCTCCACAAGAAACAGTGCACTGAAAGAAAGTAATTTTAACATATATAAAACTTCTTTTTACGTTGAAGTTTTGTAATACACCAATATTTGAGCTGTGGTGTGACAGGAAGCTAGAACTGCCATGTGATCCACAAGCAATGGCATTACAGTACTTTGTGTCCTGTCTGCTCCATCCAGACAACTCCACGGTGCATTGTGGTCAGATTTGGCAGGATGCAGTAGAGGGTAAATAGTATAAATACAGCATCTTGGAATGTGTACATAGAGGGAGAGGACTGTTTTCTACAGCGGAGGAAAAGGGTGATTTGAAATGCCAGTCCTGCAGTATAAGAGAGTAGTAAACCAAATTAGCACAAATCAGGACATTTTTTGCTTCCTGTGTTTTCTGACTATCTAAGTTAAACATGAATAACCGATTGCAATGTTAGGTCTAAAAATGACCAAGCTAAGATTTTAATAAAAGCTCAAAAAGGTTTTGCTTCTTTCCTGGCATTTAAACAGGGGTTACCCTTTCTTTATGACCACAAAAGAACTGCCATCTGCTTGTTCTGGCTGCACACAGAAGGCCATAAAACCCAAACACTTCTAAAATACCTTTCTGTATCATCCTGTAAATGTACTTAGAAGAATTATTCTTCTGACTTCCCAGAGTGTCTGACAATTCCAGTTAGTTTTAAATTCTTTTTCTCTACGGATAAGTAGTGCCAGCAGATAAATGAGATGAAAAATTCAGCAGATAGAGAATGGCAGCTAATGAAGCACAAGAGATGAAGGCAGGAGTGGAACCTCTGTCATTTTTCTGCAAATTGTCCCCTCTCTAATGGGCATCTCTGTGCATGAAACACAATAGTACTGGTGTGAGGTACACTGAAAGATCTTAGGTTTTCTTGCAACAAGTTTATATTTATGTTTAAAATATTTTTATAAAGTAAAATTATTAATGAATACATCAATATGGGATTAATAAATCAGTAAAAGAGTTTGGTATATAACGTTTGGTATTCAGTTGCTTCTTTTACGTACTTCACTTCCATATTTAAGTGTTAGTAACTCTGCATTACATTATAGTCATGTCCCATCTAATGGCTTTGTGTCAAAACTAACTCATTACATTTTCTGTGTTAAATGAGACTCCATTATTTCCTTATTTGTGGCTCCTGCTTTTAGCATCCCTTCAATATTCCATTCTGCTGTGAGGAGTATTTGTAATGTATGCAATGTCTATTAAGGAAACTGGAGGGAAAGGTTTATTAGAGATAACAGTTTCTTTATAGATAAATATGTATGGCAGGTACTGAAAGGTTTCCCGAAGATATGCCTCATATTTGTCAATAAGATTTCCAGGTACTTAGTAGGAGGCTATTGGTCAAAATTCAGAATTTCTCTTTGTGTGGGCAAGTACAATTTTCCCCAAAATTGTTTTGAGTATCACCCGATCCCCTCCAGTAGCCTCAAACAGTGGAAAATTTAAAATGAGTAATGGAAGAATGTTAGTGGCAAAACTCTTTCTTAGACAACATAAAAATCTCAGCCCTCCAGCAACGTATAATGCAGCAACAAAAGTAGAAGCTACAGTGTCTGTCACCTGAAGGAACGGACACGGGCTGGCTATTAAATGTTCACTACCATTTCCAAAAGTTCTTCTCTTGTAGCTTCAGCTGTGCACAAGAAACTGTACTCGCCACAGGTACTGAAGTTCAGAAAAATGTGCATAATATGACCAAATATGGTCAACTCATGACAAAAACCAAGACAGAAATAAACTGAATCCTACCGGGCTCCAGGCCTGGTGAATCCACTGTGTGCAAGGCTGCCTGTTACACGATGCAACGGCATCAGGTCTTTCGGTCCAGTCACAGCGCCCTTCCCGGGGGCAGTAGATGTGCCTCTTCTGCTGGCCATCACCACACGTCCTCGAACACTGACAAAACAGGGCCACGGTCAGAGGTGGGAAAGGATGAGAAACCAGAAACAGACCACAAAGGCAGCTGGAAATGTCCATGCAGATATGTGGGGCCACAGGTAACAAGAACCCCAGGTCAGTGGGCCATGGGTTTAGAGAGATGCACAAGCTGGCCTGCACATCCAGTATTAAAGTCCAGACATGAAGAAAAGGTCTGCACTGAGACACTTATTCCATGTGCTTGGAAGGAGACAGGGAAGAAGCTGTTACTTGGGGAAAAGCTGCTCCTGGCACATCCTACTGCAAGGACTAAAGGACAGCATAGAAGTGGCTACACAGAACAGGCAACACAGAACTGCTCATCAGCATCACCAACACCAGTAGCTTCTCTAACGAGAACGAGATTAGAAGTCATATGTCTGCAGGATTAATCTGTAACATTAACTGAAGAAAGAGTAATTTCATAAGATGCATCTCATTTTTATAAGGTGGTTGGGGACATTAAAATTCAATCCACACAAAAACTGAACTGTTTGGCAGTAAAAGTTTCATACAAAGATTGTGACCCAGGTTGTTTTTTAAACATTCTTCCATCCACATTCTAGAATTACTTACGCAATGATATTTTACTATTTTTTCACCAAGTCTGTAGTAGAGTCTGCGTGAAATACATTTTGGCATGAAACAAGGTACCAAATATATTTTGAATAATGTGCTGTTCCTGTCATACAAGGAATTGCACCCCTATGGACAGAGCAATATATCTGACATCTGATAAATGAACCTCAATCCGTTTCTATCCAGTGTCCTTAGCATGAGGACAATGGTCAGGGTTGGACTAGTGTTTTTATAAAGTATTTTAAGTG
The DNA here is from genome assembly GCA_013397975.1 of Machaerirhynchus nigripectus. Taxonomy (NCBI): domain Eukaryota; kingdom Metazoa; phylum Chordata; class Aves; order Passeriformes; family Dicruridae; genus Machaerirhynchus; species Machaerirhynchus nigripectus. The sequence goes on from VZRQ01005885.1 coordinate 50,976, forward strand.
GCAAACAAGCATAATCATTTGGCTATTTTTATTTTTCCAACCCCTGCTGATTGCTCTGACAGCACACCCTGGTATCCTCCAGGTGTGATTTGTTAGTCCCCTGCAAAGAAAATGTGATCACCTCCTTTAAAATCCTGAAGCATCAGGTCCATAGGGCAAACATCATGACACTTTCTCCAGAGCTGCTTTCAGCGGGGTTAAATTTTAAAATATAATCAGACCACATGCTTTAGCTGACATTAATATGTGCCTGGCTGCCTCTGAATTTGTTGGCACAGATTTATATTACAAAGGGACCCAAAAGTCAGATTTATGTTATGTCTGGTCTAAGCCTCTGGCCCCATAAAATTTCAGTCCAAAAGTGTAAAGGAAAATCCTAAATTCACCATAATGAGAAAGCAACATTAAAATGGCAGCAAAAAGGATTCAACTAAATGAACCACGTTTACTGATCCAATAGGATAGCTAAAAAAAGTTTTCTTCCAGGCCATCTGCTTCTCTCTTTCAAGACATGGCAATTTACAGCTGAAAATCACATGCAGTCCTAAGAATGATTCTGTGAAGCGTTACGAACACCTGTGCTAACTTTTGCTGTAGCCATACACAAGAACTGTGGAGTGGCACTCACCAGCTGCGTGTTCCTTGGAGCAGAAGTTTACCTGACAGCACGGGATCTAACAGTCACTCTTACCTGAAAGGAAATTGCTGATTCCCAAAGCTTCTTTTAAAGAACAGTACCTCACTCCAGGCCTCCACACGCCATTGCAAGCAAGGCTCTGTGTTACAGCTGGTGTTGAATTGTGGTTTATAGCCGAGTAACTGGCAGTGGAAAGGCCTGAGAAGCCGCTTCTCCCGAACATCAATGCAGTGAACGTCTCGGGTCTTGAAGCCTCCACTGCAGTTCACAGAGCACTGTACACAAAACAGAGAGGGGCATATCTCCACATGATGCTTCACTGAGCGGCTGTACCTTCCCCAGTCACAGAGGAGGAGGACAGCCTGAGCTTTGAGCATCCTGAACAGAGGGAATTTCCAGTTTACCGTAACATCAATCTGTTGTGAGGCTTAAACACTGTGGTTTTCCTCACAGCAGCCCAGAACGTGCCATGTAAGTACTTCCCCTCCTACACTGCTACGGCCATTAATAATATGGATACATATTTAACTGGGAAATCTTGCCAGCTGTTTCCAAAAATGTCATCGTGAAAGAGTCAAAATGCAGTAAATACAAAAAGCAGGTTCGGTATGCAGGCATGTTGCCAGCTCCTTAGTTGCTTCCGAGGGAGGAAGGGAGTGAGTAGCAGTTCCCACCCTCACCTTCCTTGCACCTCCAAGGCACCAGGAGGATCCATATCCCAAGAGCAGCCTGAGTTTGAGAGAATGGGAGGGAACAGAGAGGCACCCTGAGCCTCACTCACAGCCTGTGAAACCCCTGCTCAGCTCAGGGCTCTGCCGAGGAGCCGTGAGCCCTTCCAGTCTCCTTTTTCTAGCCAGAGCTTCTTCCAAGGCCTCACGCAGCATCACCAGGTCCTGTCCCCAGGCACCAAAGTTCAGGACCTTTCCTGCTCTTGAGGAAGAACTGAATTTGCTACCCCAAGGATAAGGAAAAATGCACATTTTGTCTTCATCCAGAATTAAAGCCAGTTCCAACTGCACCAGTGAATGATCTCAGATCAGCTTTCACCTTTATCACTATGATGCAATAGCAACTGGTTCTGTTCTCCTCTACACAAATAAGCACCCTTTAGTTAAGCAAGGAACCTGAATATAATACTTCCTCTAGGAGACGAAGAATGGATGGAAAGGGAATCCTTACTCTTGTCCACAGGACAGGTTTCTGTCTCTCTGGATAGAAACAATGGACAGAAGTGACTGTGTAAGAAAGTGAGTACAACAGCCTCAAAATATATGCAAATTGTATCTGGCATTAAACTCAGATGCTAAGATTTAGTCTGAAGCACCTTTCTTTTAGGAGAGGGGAAAAATTAGATGAGAGTAAAGGAGCAGAAAAAGCTCTACTACACTAGCAGGGAACCCAGCCATCATGCTGTCATAAGGTGTCCTAAAAATGTTTGAAATGAGTAACAAAAAACAATTGCCACTTGTAAAGCAAGCAAAATTTAATCATTTTTATATGAAATTCTATTTAGGTTTGTATAGTTCACTTGATGGAAAATAGGAGGGGTAACACAAATCTGATAGGAGAAGCCTCTTGCCTCAAACTTGTTTCATAACTGGACTGACATTTTTAAAGTTTTGCTTCCTGTGGTATTTTAACACTAAACCTGATTGCTAGCTATTTTTTCTGACATGACCATCATTCACATGTTGCAAGAGCAATGACATTTATGAAGAAAAAGTGAAGGTGAAATTGCCCTACTGCAGCTGCGAGGGCAGGATGTCTATGTATCTTTTAAAATCAATTTTGAAGGCTTAAATGTAGTTATACAAAGCCTTGGCCTTTCCTGAACTTTCTAAACAGACATGTAATTCCTGTACAAATCAATTTTACGTCAAAGAGCTCAATAATAACACAGGTTTTGTAACTATAACCTTTTATTTGTATCAATCTGCCCTCAAGCCCAATGGCAACAACATTGTCCACAGAAATCATATGTACTGAAAAAGTTTGAGACACCTTTCTCCTTATTAAACCAAAAATAGTTAAAAAAGAATTTTGTATTTTATCTCTTTTCAGTCTTGAAAAATAACCCGTGGATTGAAACTCAGTTTTAGACTGCATGAAATGTAATAGGCCTCAAGAAGTCACCGAAGTCCTTCCAGGTGTTCTTCACACAGCTTAAAATACCAAAATGGGACTCAAGCACAATTCTTTGGGTTCCACATAGCAGCCTGGACACCCTTGATCAGGCCATGAGTACAAAATTAGGACCAAACAGAACCCTGTAAATAGCAGGCATTCTCTCTAGTACAATTTTCTTTTAGGGGTGGGGTTTGGTTTTTTTTTGTTTTGTTTTTTTTTCTTCTTTTTTTTTTTCCTAATGCAAAACTTAGAGGTTACATGGATGGGAAACACACCATATTGTATGAGAGACAGTACATGGTGACAAGGGTGAAAAAGAACATGACAACTCCCTCTTCCAAATTCCCACCGCTTCTTAAAATTAGGCTATGCCCCTGGAGGCAGATTAAAAAGATGCCACAATCAACTATGTACAGCTTTGCCCTCTCCACAGAACATGAGCAGTGAGTCCTGCTTTGGCTCTTGCTTTGGCAAGAGTTAATGAGCACAACCCACCACAGGAAGAACAAAATTCACAGCAGATGTGTTTCCAGATATAACTTGGTCAGGAAATTGGCAAATTAGTGCTGAATGGTCAACTGGGAATCATGTATGCATTCACTGAGTAAATAATTGTTTTAAAAATGAAGTATTTAGAATTTCATACTCACTGAAATTTGCAAGCTTACTGTTCACACACAGCTCTGAATGAAGTTACCTTGCTCCAATTTCCTGTTTTCCAGCTGGCACATGGGCGGAGATAACATCTCCTTGCAGGATCAGGCTTTTTCATGTCCTGACAGTGAGATGTGTTCCTGCTGCTGCACTCCACATGTCTCCAGAAAGCCCCCATTCCACAGGTCGTAGAGCACTGCACAAGGGAAAGAGGAAAGCCCAGGGGCAAACTCAAAATTAGTACATCATTCTGGAAGCAATCCTGGAACTTATTATATAAGTATCTAGAGCCATTTTAGATGACATATGTTATCTGAGATACTCAAAAGAAGACTTCAGATTCACCTAAATTTTACTTAGTATTCCGAAGGAGGGCTTTCTTTTGGTTTCTCAAGACAATACCAATCCTGATTTATACTACGCACTTCTTTTCTTTGGCAAACTCCTGCTTATGGAGACATTCTAAATCTGTATCAGCTGTTCCACTGTTTTCTTCTGTTATCTTTGGGGATCCCACATAAAATCTAATTGTATCCAATTTCCACCGCTGTTCCCTCTCTACCCCTAATGCTGTTCATGAGATAGTCAGCTAATTGAGTGCACGATGCTGAAAATCTTAAATAAATGCATGAGAATCATGGGGAAACTGTACAGGAAAATGTTCCTCTAAATTATTTATTCAGGAAGTGGCTGAGTGTTTTCAACATTCGGGAGGATTTTAGTGTCTGAGGAAAGAGAATATTGATTATTCCAGTCCATATCCCAAGTGTGCACACTCCTCACAAAAAACCCAAACACTGTCATTGCATTCTGAAGCAGGAAGAAGTGCAAAGAGGTTGTGGATGCCCATTTACCTTCTTCTGCCTTAGAAAGGGTGGGACAGAGAACTACACCCGTAGAGCCGAACCCAACACACACTAAGCAGCCTGTGGCTGGCATGGGGAACAGCATAAATAATCTTGGATTAAGTCAGCATAATGACGAAGAGAGCAAATGCTATTGTGGGGTTTGAACTCCCTGCGTGGGAAAGTTAAATATGGAAAGCTGAGTAAGTGTCCTTGGAAAAATAAGGAAACTTAAGCTGAAGCTGAGGCAGGAATTAAAAAATCAACACTGAAGTCATGGAGATTCCCGGGACATGTGTCGAAGAGGCCACAAAGATCCTGTTAAAGGAAACTGCATACCACCATTCAGTTTTCCCTAGTGACACACCTTTCCAAGACAGTTTTTCTGACTGAGAGGATGGACTGCCCTTGTCCTGCTTTCTGATGGCTTGATGCCTTCCTCAGCTTTGCTACACCAGTCTGACAACACCAAGGCTTTACTGAAAGGTTGCTTGCTTGGTCTTTGACCAAAGCCCCATTCTAAGCACACATGAGAAGACCAAAGACAGCTCCACGGATGACGCTGGGCAGATCACACTGAGAAAACCTTCTGTTCTTGTCTGAGGAAGGTGGAACAGCAGGATTCTGTCAAACCCTGTTGTGTGCAAGCACAGGGTCAAGAGAGAAAGGCATGATACTGCAAACAGTTTTGGGATAAAGCCTTAGATTTCCTGACTCTTGTTTGATGCTAAGTATGTTTCTGAAGACATACTGCTTTTCCCTTTTGTCACTTGGGAACCAAGATTTCCTCTTGGCACAGGAGATGCTGATCACAGGGGGAGAAAGTGCAGGTGACTTTACATGACCAATAGCAGAGGTGCTATTAGAATGAGCTGATCTGCTGATCTGCTGGTAATGGAGTACCTCTGGTATCCAGAAAGCTCTTAAAAAGGGAAAAGTGACAGCCCAGAATGGCCCAGGAAACTACGAGGAAACGACGAAAAAGTTACAGACAGGCACCAGTGGAACCGGGCACTGTTTTACCCTACTAAAATTAGTGCTCTCCCTTGAGGGGGGCAGTGCCAGCCCTGTTATGGGACAGGTCACACCTTTCCACCCCAGTGACTATCACTGTTCTTGGCACTATTTATTTACTAGTACAGACACCTCCTACAGAGAAAAGCAATGTCAGAATATCGGCAGCTACTAAAAGAGAAAGGGAGCAGCAAGACCAGGTGGTGGTACCCAGGTAGGTGCAGTGGTCTTGAAATACCAGTGCCTAGGAGAGATGTCATCCAAAACAGGCTCAAAGTTTTACTGAGGATGAGTAAACAGAAAGAGCAAAAATAAAGTCAGAACACTGTACATTAAAAACTAATTAAAAGCAATGAACAAAAAGAAAAGGTTCTGTGAGTGTTAGACTCCAGGTGTGTGCGTGAAATAAGATAATTTTTATTTAGTGAGAAAGAGAATAGCTGACCTTACTAATAGAACCACAGAATGGTTGAAATTGGAAAGGACCTTTCCTGCAGCAGGGCTGCCTAGAGGCAGTTGCCCAAAACCATGTCCAGATGGCTTCAGAATATCTCCAAGGATGGAGGCTCCACAAATTTTCTTTCTCATCACTTCTTCATATTGGAAAAATGAAGTTAAATATGCCACACTTCCCATAAAGTTTATTTTAACAAGAAACAGCAGCTTGAATGAGAATAGCAAAAGATTACTAAATTATTAAAGAACAACAAAGTTAGATGCATTAAGTATCCTCAAATTGACTTCATCAGTTCTGTGAAACCAAATGTATTAATCTTATCTCTACATTCATTCAAGTGTTCTTCAATAATCTTTGAACTGTTGAGAATTAATTTTTATAACAGATTGGAAAAGTCCCAGAGAATTAGATAAGAACATCTTTCAATTTAACTCTAGGAAAATAAAAAGTCCTGTCTGTGGCCTAATGGAATGCTTCACCCAAGCTGACTTCACAGGAAGATAAAAACCAAATTATTAAACAATCAAGACCAAAATGGAAAATACTAACAAAGATGATAAAAAAAGAGAAAAGCCCACATGGACCTATCTAGAAGAAATAATTCAATTGAGTCTAATATCCTTCTCTGGCAGGGGGACATGGCTTAATCAAAATAAGGAGCTGGCTGGTGTGAGGCATTTTTACATGAATGCACAAAGCACTATTTTAGCAAATGGTGGAAATACAGTCTAGGTGAAATAATTACAAGATTGGTGTTCAACTAACTGAAAAACTGTGATAAAATGGTTCTCAGTGGTTCAGTGTTAAAATGAACAGACATTTCAAACATGGTTCTGCAGGGCTCTGTCCACAGCCAGGCCCTCTTCAGCATTTTCATTAACTAACTGAATGAGGAAAGGCAGCATGCACTTAAGACATTTGAAGACGATGACAGTAATGAGAGTTGGCAGGAATGTTGAAATCTGAATTTGATGACATCTCATCACAATAAAAACTGAAAGAAAGTGGTAGCCTGAAATACAAAAATAGATCCAAAATGCTACATTTAGGGAAAACTTTTTTATGCACACATACATGTGTGTATGTATAAATATAAATATAAATATAAATATAAATATAAATATAAATATAAATATAAATACACACACACACACATACCTAGCTCCCAAATGTAACTGAGAACTTCTGCTGATCTGGAAATACTGTAGTAGGGATCCAGGGTTTACAATGGACCACAGATTTAATAAATCAAAGCAAGATGGTTACAAAACAAGACAAATCTCATTTCTGCATTCACAAAGAGGGTAATAAATAAAATGATAGTAATTACTCCATTTTATATGCCATGTGTCTGCTGGGACCACAATGGGACCACAATGAACATCACTGATAAAGAAATACATGATGATACTGAGGCAAGACCAGACAAGAACAACAAAGTCCCCAGATATTTAGAGAACACAAGGAAAATCTGAAAATAATGTAGAAGTCAGACGCCAAAGGAGTTATTGAGAAGATAATTGTCCTCCACAGTCTGCACATAAAGAAGAGAACCTTCATTTTCAGTATGGAAGATGTTGGCTATGTATGAAGAAAACATTTCAAGGTGGATAATGAATGACTAGGACAGAGTGTAGCATTTCTGTGTGACAGGCCTTTGCTCAGGCTGTGGTGGGCTTGGGGCCACAACCTTTCCCTTGATGTTCTCGTGTAGGCTCTTCCACCCAAGCAGATCTAAACACAGGCCTTCTCTTACAGGGCTGTGTGCAGGAGGGAATGCTTCACATGCCTCTGGAACATGGGAAGCTAAGGCCGTTCTCACCTGGCCACAGGAAGGCACATCAAATTTCAAACTGCCATCAGGAGTGCATGTCCTGAACAAGTGCTGATGCAGTGGTGACAGAGCAGGGGTCTTACCCACTGCATCGAACACGATCTCGGGGGTCTCCACTGACATGGGATACACTGAGTCATTTCATGCTGTCCTTACTGGCCCTGCATTTCTGCATTTCTGCGATTCTGAATCATTCCCAGCAGACCCAAGAGCAAACAGGTACACAGAAACAAACCTTAGGTACCCTTCTCCATCAATACTGAGACACAGAGGCAGATCACAGCTAGGAGGTTTTTAGATCTGACCCTGTTTAGCTTGGTAAAAAACGCTGTCAAAAAATGAGGTGATTAGTTCAGATACCAACATCTCTCACTTTATGATTTCAAGAATATAAAATTCATTAGTATAAAAAGAACTCAGTTTTCATAAAAATAAAACTTTACAGTGGGAAGGTTATTAAAAGGAAAGGATATTAAATAGAAGTTTGTAAAATATGGCCAGGCCCCATGATGACTACATTCATTCTCTGCAAGCAACCTAATCTTAGATATCCCAAGTTACGACTCTCTTGTTATAAGTATTTCATATGTATGATACTGATTTCAGATAACTGTGACAAACTAAGAAGCTTCATTTCCTTGGCAGTGTTTGAGACAGCTGTTCACACTCTCCATTTCTTATGAGCAAAAAATAACTTACCTCACTCCAGTTGCCTACTATCCAGTAGGCATCACTGGGCAAACTGTTGGAAGTTATTACGCGGCTGTTTTCTGTGACATTCATTAAAACACCCTCAGATGCTGCACTTTGGTTTTTCAGAGCATGCTTGAGAGCTGAGGATTGTGTGCTGGTAGTTATGGTGTCAGACAGCTTTATTTCTTCTCTGCTGTCACTCTGGTCCCTGGGTGCACGACCAAGCTCTGAGGGCATTTCTGTAACCAGTGCTCGTGGGGTAGTTACCTCTAGAGCAGGCACATCAACTTGCAAACTGACATAGTTTGCTGCTGTTGGAAGTGCCAGCCCTTGTGCTGCTCTGCTGACAGGATTGAGCACAGAAGGCTCTTGGTGATGAGATGCTGGTGGGGACTGAGAAGTCACACTCTCATATTGAATGACAGGAGAGGCAGTGTCCAAGGTTGTGCTTCTGGTTCCAATTTCAGGACTGAGTTCTGTGCTGTAAAAGAGATCAACTGGTTTCTTGCTGACTCCAAGTGGCCCATCAGTGTTGTCAGATTCTTCGGTTAAGTAATCATAGCTGGAAGTTATTCTTGGATTACTGGTAAAAGAGGAAACAGGAGTGTCCTCACTTCTTTGCATCTCACTCTCTGCAGTAGAAACTGGCTCACTTTTAGAGGTGTTTTCAGTATTTAAGCTATTATGAAAAGGCCATGAAGTGCTATTCAGATATGAGCTATTTTCAGTAGAAACAACTGGGTAATTGTAAACATCACTTGATCCAGCAAAATTATTTTGCAATGTCCTGTTGGCTGCTCCCTCTTTTCCTGAGACATTACCCAAACCAGAGGATGTAGGCAAACAGGAAGTTACACTTTCATGCTTGGGTATTTTTGTTGTTGTATGGAACCTGGGGTTTGGTCTGGGTATTCTGCGAGGAAGACTCCGTTCAGGATCAGCAGTTGTTTTTCTGATTATGATCTTGCCTCTTCGGGGTGCCTGTGGGGGCATCAGAAATCTTCCAGCAGAAAGGCATTGCTGAAGACCACACAGGGCCTTAGAGTTTGGTCTCTTGGAACTATCACATGGCTCATGATTATTTTTGGCACAAGTGACATTACGAGTCCTTATTCCACCTCCACAGGTGACTGTGCACTGCAAATGAAACAGAATTAATGTATCTCCCCTCTTTATTCTGCGGCACAGAAGTATCAGATGGCATTTGTTTATAATAAAGAAGCACCATGACAAATAATCAATTACAAAGCTTTTCCTGAAGAACAAGCCCTTCATTCTAGTGATGTTCTGCTATCATGGAGTTCTTTCCAAATTTTTTGAACTGTAAATGTCACCTCAGGGAAATAGTAGTGAAAAAAGACTACATGATAAAGACAAAATATCAAAGTAGTATGATAGAATTTTATTTCTTTGTTGACTCACAAAGTCATCTAGACAATACCTTTTCCACCAGTTTTACAAAAAACAGACTAAAAACCTGGAATCAAACCCATACCTGACGGCTCAGTGCTGCTCACAGTGCCACAAACCTGCTGTGATGACCCATGCAGCTCACAGACCCTTGCTGACTTTATGAAACTGATTTTTCATTCAGTCTTAGTACAACCACAAACTGCTGCCAGAGCTACTAGCATGTCTCTCCTCAGTTACAGACTACAAGAAGTAATTGGCCAACCTGGCTTCTATTTGATTGAGAGCACTGCTGTGTATAAAAGGTGTTGGAAGGACACCCAGTTTTTCTGTGATGTTTTTCATCCTCAGGCCCACAGGCAGAGCCATGCCTTCAGCAGATGTCACTCCACTAGGGATTTTGTAAAACCACACTTCCGTGGTTTGAGATACTAAGGGTGGATGACTGGTGAGTAGGAATGGAGATGTTACAAACAACCTTCTGGATGAATTCTTCCTAGGATGCAAGGGAGCCTAACTAGGTGGTCAACATGAAGTGATGAACACTCCTTTTGCCAGGACTTTAATGCCCCATGCATATCTAACTCATTTTAGAGCTAGTCTGGGTCACGGGGCAGTAGAAACACCAGTGACCTTGTGTTGCTGGGGCACTCTATTGTTCACAGCTGTACAGTAACATCAGCTCTGCAGCAACAGCAGCAGGGAAGCAAGCAGAGTTGCCTCACCGTAGGGAAGTTCAGCATCTCCTGACCATCCTGTCATTTGTGCAAGTGAAATAGCCCATCCTACACTGGCTCTCTCCAGTTTCTGCAGGTGTAAAAATGTGGTTTTGTCAGTAAGCTGTAAATATAATCCAATGGCACATGAGCACCAGCAGTGTTCCTGTATAATGGTATTGCTACTCATGTAAGCTCAATCTTTTCTTTCACAGGCATTTAAAACATGGGGGTTACTCAATTACCAAAACAATGCACATTCTGTGATGATGGTGTGAGCAGCATAAACCAATCCAATGCAATCACAAGACTTTATTAGCTCACTAATGACTCTGTATATGTGACTCTATTCTCACAGCAGTGAGTCTAGTGAAAAAAAAAAAGACTTAGGAGAAAGATGAGAGAGGAGTTTTCAAAAAAAAAGGAATATAGTATTTTCAGCTGGAAGGGACCCTCAACGATCCTGTACTCCAGCTGCTTGAGCACCTAATGGCTGACAAAAAGTCAAAGCATGCTGCTAAGGGCATTGTCCAAATGCCCTCTTACACACTGGCAGCCTGGGGACATCGAACACCTCTCTAGGAAGCCTGTTCCAGTGTTTGACCACCTCACCCTCCCAGTAGGGAAATGCTTCCCAGTGTCCAGCCTGAACCTCTCCTGGTGCAGATTTGAACAATTCCCATATGTTCCCAAAGCTATGGGAAAAAAGGCAGAGTCTTGAATGCAAGAGATACGAATGTAAAGAATGTAAAAATGCTTCTTTGTTGACCTACAGACGTGACATAGAACCTCCCCCCAGTCTGGCCCACAGTAGCCATGTAGTCACACAGACTGTTTAGCACTAAGCATGCTACGTTCTACAGTCCCAAAAGCTCAGCAAGTTAACATGCAATACTTGCTAAAGTCTTTAAAAAGCAGGGCTGGTTTTTTTTACTTCTGCACAAAGGATTTGTGAACACATTTAACAAAAAAAAAAGTATTTAAAAAAAATTTAAAAAGGCAAAACAGCAGGTCACTGGTCCTCTCTGCTGACTGTAATAGGTTATTTTCAGAAAAAGTTCAGTGTTTCGGCTGTCATGACTTTACCTCAGTCCAGTTGCTCACTGTCCAGTCAGATGGGCACAAGATATCTCTGTTGCATGACAGATGGGTCTTTGGTTTAAGCAGGTGCTGGCACTCCGTGACATCCAGTGCCTGCTCATCAGATCCCACTGTCTGGATGCAAAGTACAGTTCTCTTCTTCTGGCCTGTTGGGCCACACGTGGTTGAGCATTTCTGCCATTCCCCTGCCCACCACCTGAAAACCAGCAGGTTGAGAAACATCAGAAAACAAACCACCACAAGCACATTAAGGAAAAGATCAGAGACTGCAAGAAAAAGAGCCAGTAATTTAAAATCTGGGCCCACATATATGCTCTTCACATTAAGTTCAGATCACTCAAGCTCTCCCATCCACCCTGTGCTCTAGAACCAGCCAGTCAGTGAAAGAGAGAAGACAGAAGTAAGCAGGCTTTCCAGACAGAAGCAAACACTGAGCTTTATGTTTCAATAAAGTGTAAGAATCCACTGAGTAGGTAGTCCTTCAAATCCAAATTTGAGGAACTGCTAGCAAATCTACTTAAGCAAGTAATCTATTTACCCTTTCGTTTTTCTGTTTACAGCTACCTCAGTACAGGAGAGTCAACAAACAAGAATCAGTGGGGAGTCTGTAATGACAGCACAGAGGTGGAAAGGTCCCTTTGCCCTTGTCTGTGCAGCCACTACTGCACAAGTGCTCCAACTGGCTCTCCATGAGGGTTACCTCCACGAGGCCAGTTCCCATGAGGGGAAGCAGTGAGGCACACAACCCCAAACCCACGCTACTCAGAGCTATGCTGTGTGGGATCAATGCGCTGCAGTGCTGTCTCTCTGGGCATGGTGTTCAGGTCTGCACTAGGCTGGAGTCTTCTGTACTTCATTCCTTCATGAAGTAGAAATGAGCCCCTTACATGTCTCTGCCATGAATAAAGTCAGTCTTCCACAGTGTGGCATGCAATGTTCCACCAAATTAAGGTTAGCTGTTTCCTCTAGAGCAGTATTTTCCAGTGCAAAACACCTTACCAACAAGAGCTGTCCCCTTTACATTTCGTTCACCTTAGCCTTTCCCCAGCATCATCCACCTATTTTTTCTCATGATGACCATGAGCAGATCGTGCACTTGCGTATTTGCCTTCCATGATAAGAAAGGGGAGCAAAAATTTCTAGTTTTCTACAGTTTGAGAAGCACTGGCATCAACTCTAACACTTGCCTAAAGATTTGTCTTTATAGTTGAAAAAAAGGGGAAAAAAAGTCAAACCAAGAAAAGCCTTTTTCCTTCAGTTAAGAGTGCCCTAAGAAAGAACACAACTCAAGCTGCTGCATAAAAGACCTGGCCCAGCTCTGAACTCTAAGCCACAAAAGCTCCTAGACAATACTGCTTGTTCCTGAGTTTTCAAGGAGGTCACAACAAAGCCTTATAATGAAAACAAAGCAGGAATATATTTAGAAAACACCCTTCTAGAAAAAAAAGATAGAAAAAAATCACTTCTGACTTACAACCAAGACCATTCTATTGTTTGTTTTTTTTTTTTTCCTTTTTAAGGTCCATGAATTTAGAGTCAAAATAATCCTAATCTGATAAATACATCAAAGTTCAACATCCAGATTTGTAACAGTTTTTACTCCTTTTTTTGTCTTTGCTGACAATCCCTCTCCCCTTCTCACTGTAGTTTCCATGTTCCTTAATTCATTTTTACTTCCATTGCAAATGAGCTGCCACTGATATGGGAGGCACTGGTACCTATTCCTAATAATTAAAAAATAACCCACCAAACAACCAAGACTCAGTGCAATCAAGCTATGATTTTACAGTTTATTTGTGCAACCATCAGGTCTTCTCTGTGGTACCTACACCTCTCTTCTTTTGTTTAGTTGTCTATACAAACAGCATTTCTTTTTAAGTTACCCCAGAAGCCCTCTGTGGCACCAACTGCTTTGCTCTAGAATGCAGTCCATGCCATCACAACCCAGTGGCAAGGTCTCTGAACCAAATTAAACAAAAAAAGGCATCCAAAATATTTTTCTCCTCCTCCTGCCTTCCTTCAGATTGTCTCTTGTTCTTCCAGGCTTCTGCAAACAACAAAGGAAAACTAACAAGTAAATAGAAAAAGTAAGTACACCTCAGCAGAACACAGCAGTAAAAAAAGGAATAAATTATCACCACCCGAATCAAGCCATTTCAGGGTTGTGATCATCTCTTGCATCTTCTTTACAATTTTATCTCCTCTATAATCTCGTAAATTGTTGACATTTCAGCACAAATGGAACCTAAAGATGTGAATTGCTCTATTAATTTTAATGGGACCAGATTACATGTTTCAAGGTACATATACGCTGACACCTCTTCCCCTTCAGCATTTTCAGATGCATCTGACTGAGGGTGTAACAATTGGCAGGTTGAAATACCAAACTCCAAGCAATAAATTATCAGAGCTTACTACAGAACCTACCTTGAGCAGCAGTAACAATGTGTGATTAACTATTACACACAAAACACTTCTTAAAAGCTGTTGAAGTAGTCAAAAAAGTCATGTGCTCCACACTTAGAAAATCCCAGAATTAAGATTTTATCCTATTCCATCTTTAGGATCAAAATAAAACTACAGCCAGCCAGGTAACTTTTTCTGTAGACTTCTTCCTCACTCAGTGCAGGTAACTTAAAAAAACCCTCGCTCTTACTGGTAGTTTTTCTTATCAGTAACTGGAATTTCTGTTGTGTTCTCCTATTTTCATCCTAGGGTACACGCATATGCCCTAAACATCCAAGAGTCAGAAGCCTGACATGGAATCACCTGTGCTCTTGTCTCTCCATGGTTTCTGCTGAGGACCTGAACTGTGGCATCTTGGCCAAAGGGGAACACAGGCAAAGCAAGGATGGCAAAACAGCCAACATCCACTTGTCTGTTCAGGTACAGGATGCCCCCAGAGCAGGTTCTGGACCACAGAGAAGAGAGCAGCACCTGAGTGACTGCTTTGCCAAACTCTGCTTATCTTGGAGCTTTTGCTGTCTCCTCACGCTGCAGAGGCATAACCAAAACTGGAGGAGACTGCTGAGCACACATCTGGAATTGACACAGCAATCTGAGCTCTAAATATTCAACTTCTAAGCTGAAATGACCAAGCTATTGGACCTCCCAGCCAAGCTAAAGACTGTGGTGAGAGACTGAGACAAGCCAGTGGAAACTAAAGCCTGACTGAAGTCGCCATCCAATACTTGTTTCTACCTCTGGCTTCCGATTCTACCTCTGGCATTTACTGCTACAGCACCTGAGTGGTTCTCAAGTATTACTGCATCACCTGATCCTGCACAGTGAAATGACTGTCTTATCTCCACAGGCAGGCATGCCATTGAAAGACTGTGGTAGCAAACAAACAAACAAACAAAGAAGCAAAATGCATGATTTGGGTAATTAATTTGCATGAGCACTAATTTTCCTCAGACTGTCAAAACAGAGAGCAGCCTGTCTGGTGAAAACATAACCTCAGGTAGTTTTCAGCTTAAGGTGTGAGTGCTCAGCTCTTCTGCAAGAAGCCTGGGACTGAGATAGGAAGGAAATCTCATTCTTTCAGGTGGCATTCAGCTGCCTTAAATGGTAGTTATCTTTTTCCTCCCACACTGAGTTTCTAAAGCTTGTAACAAATTCAGCAGAGCCCAACAGCCATGTCCATGACATCATCTACACACAGATGATGTGTAGTGAATGATGTGTGAATCCTGTTGAAAACGCAGCAGCGTGGGATTTTGGAACCAAAATTTGCTAGTCATGCCTATGGGGCTGAACGCTCCTTCCCTCCCACCTTGCCATGTCACACCTACAGAGAGACTGTTGGCTTTCATTTTGTATTTGTATAGAACCAGGCACAGCAAATACCAACAGGGCACTGATTCTCACTTTATGCATTATAATAGAAACCAGATTTCCTATTCTTATTATGCGGTTGGATGTCTGGAAGCAGGACAACACAATAACAGCAGATAAAAAGCAGGAGATTACAAGTAGTTGTAAAGTAATCTACTTGTGGTTACTGTTCAAGCGGGTAGTCGAGTTAAAAAGGCTCTGGACAATTTTCTTTACAGGGGAAAGCAAAACTTTATTCACAATGCTATGAGTAATTAAAATCTCTCTCTTTTTCAAGTAGTATCTACTAATTTTAACATTAACACCTATGGGACTAAATACCTGCCTACCAAAGAAATATTCAACTGGAACCATACTCCATAGAATAATGAGGGAAAAGGCATGCATTTATGCTACAGGCTCAAGGCAGTGCAGCTAAGCAATATCACTCAAATTGTACATGAGTGGTTGCAAAACATTTTAACTCTCAGCTGTCCAGCCACCATTATTTTGTTCTGAATCAAAACATGGCTTACATGTATTGTGGTATTTTTAATATTTTATTCATCTTCCTCTGAATTATTTTAGGAGAAAGTGTAATAGTAAGTGTAATAATAAGAATAAAATAAATACAGAGCAAATCAGCTAACAAACAAGAATGTTAAGGCTTAGACTATAATTTAAACAGTTTACAACTGACCTCCTGAAATGGATTAATGAGATAAGACCAAGTTTGTGAGAACCACAAACATTTTATTCTTTTTCTGTAGCTTCTCTTTGATATATTACCTATTTCTTAATTAGTGGTGTAGTAGCATGTTTAATGGTAGCATGTTTTCATTACTGGGATTTAGTAGGGAATGACCATAATTTTTTTTGGATAGAATGTTACTATAAAGCACCTGGTTCACTGTTGAAAAGTGCAAGGTCATCCAATGATTTGAGTTCTGTGGCTGCAGCACTACACAAAGGCCTCCTGCAGTGTTGTGTTTAACAGCACTGTCCTCACCTCTAGCACAGAATTTAGCCACCTCTCTACGGAACACTTTGTCCTCAGCAGCTTCACGGGGACTCTCAGTTATCCCATAAAATGACATATGGGACAGTCACATCTGCCTCCAGTTTTCAGACTTTCTTTAGAAGCAAGCTGCACTAAGGTGTCTTGGGTTTCAAATGAAGATTAGTAACCATCTGTCTGGATTAGAGGTGCCACATATGCCATGGAAAGTGAACACCAACTAAATCCCATGCTGGGACTACAGCCTGGAACAGAGAGCAGATTTACAAAAGAAAGGGCTTGGGAAGAGTGAGTAATAATTCATTCTTTGCTGCCATCTCTTCTAACACAAGAACTCAGGGCCACCAGCGGAAGTTAGCGAGAGACAGGTTCAAAATAGTTAAAATGTGGTGGTGCTTCACATAGGCACTAGAGCTGTGGAACTTCTTGCAGGGGAAGTTGTACATAATGGAATTTTTACAATGTTGCAGAGGGAGGCTGGGTGAGTGAGGTTCCTTGGAGGTTACTGATTAGACAAGCCATAAAAATCTCTGGAAATGCCTTGAATTAAAACCAGTTGGAAGCTGGAAGAGCATTAGAAAGAAATCTGATTTACGTTTGCCTTGCCCTTATCCCTCCTTAGGCGTGCAGACCCTGCTGAGAGCCAGAACAGGGACTGAGGCCCTTGGTCAAGCTACTACAGCCACTTTAATGTTACTAAGAGAAAAATAAATACACAACATGACTCTAGAATTAAATACATATGGTTTTTCTGCACTGCACTTTGTCATGATTTTGGTGTCCTCAGAAGGACGACTTGTGATTGCCCCTGCAGCGCAGAATGAGCTCAAGAAGTATCACTCAGGCTGTCAGCACAAGAGAGCTTTTCTGCCTGGTCTGCAGAAGAGTTTGGTTCATGTATGACATTCTGCAATCTGCTCAACAAGGGAAAAATTCCCCTCCCTCATTTTCAAGAGCAGGTCTGAATAATGTTGTCACTTAGAACAAATGGAATAAATTAGGTGAATTTGGAATTTTTAAATTGATAGTACAGTTCATATGTGCCATAAAAAAACACCTCAACGTGTAGCATCAGCTCTTAACAAGTCAAGCAATTAAGAAGTTGGGTCTACTGTCAATTGATTTCCCAGCTGGTGGTCTATGCTGCAAACACAAAGATGTAACTCCCAGGGGAGCCATCACCTATTGCTGTGAAGACACTTGGAAACAACTAACAAAACCAACAACCATGCAGAACTTTTTACATCAAAGTTTCATGAAATTCACTGCTGGCAAATGCAACACAATGAACTCCAAGGACTCACTGCTTTGATTTGATCCTGACTGAACTAGAATTACTAGGGAAAGACTGGTGAACCTTTGTGAACAGCATGATAAACAACCTTCAAAGACAATAGAAGACAAAACCAAGATGTTCCAGTACCTAAAGCATGAAACGAAAACCAATATTGATCTCTTCCAGCAAATCTGTGCCTGTTGTACAAGCCTGCAGTTCTGTGGGAACTCAGAACGTTTGCTGTGATTAGTCTTCCCTACCCTACTCACTAAAATGGTAGCACAAAAACACCAGAGATGAATATAAATTAAGAGAATGTTATGAGAAAGGAAAAAACTATTCCCATGTGATCACAGAATGAAGAAAGCTGCACTTCACTTGAAGTTGAAAATAAGAAGGAATATAATAAAAAATGCCAAACACTGTGTTATAAAGAAAGTATAAAAATTAGTTTTAGAAGTAGGCATTTCCACTCATCACCTCCCATAAAAAGGACAAAGGTATATCAAAAAACACTGAGATACAACATCAAAAGGCTCTGCTAGTTTGTTTTTGGAACACACAGTAATGCATTACCACTTGAGCTAAGCCAAGAACAAAGTTTTTAAATAAGAACTTATATGGTCTTCAGGCACACCTGAATCCAAACTGAACAAAACTAGTATGTTCATACATGATAGAACAATCTCTAACATTTGGCAAGGTGTCATTACCAGCACAGACTGCTCCGTAATTTGCCTTAGAAACCTCTCAGGGTGGCTCACTTCTAACTTGTTTAGATGGGGTTTCTGGCATCTTGCTCCGTAGCGCGTGGCAGCCCTCACCATGGTAGGCTGTGGACTCCACACCAGTGTGGCATCAGAAACAGCTTCCTTTAGGTAAGGCTGCTATTGAACCCCCCCAGAGCCCCTCAGAACCTGTTACCTGGGTGGGCAGTCCTGCTCGTAGCACTTCTTCTGCCTCCCATTCGGCTGCGTCGCTGGGTCACAGAAGGAGTTTTTGATGGCTCCGCTTCCCTTCCACACGCAGTGGGCGATCTGCCGCCGCACTCCTTCCAGAGAAAGACACACACAAAAAAAAGGAAGAGTAATCCCTGTAGGCTGGGGATGAACTGCAGAAATCCTCAGGTATAAGCATCCTTCAGTCAAGCTGAAAAGGTTAAGCAGAGCTTTTCTGGATCAGATCAGAGTTCAAGTGACATATTAGAACGCACTTTCCTTAATGTAACTGTTAGCCTCAGAAAGGGATCTTGCAGGCCCTGAAACAGGTTTAAATGGCTATGAAAGGTTCTTGGGTCACCCACAGACAAGAGGAAGTGCAGCAGCATAAGGCTACTCACAGCAAGCCTGGTTTTGCTGACCCTTTCTTTGTTCTTTTGGAAGGCTGTTTAAGCAGAACACAAACCAGAGTCACAGAATAACCCTGTGACTCTTAATGTGAATTCAACTTTTAAGAAGTTTTGGTACACATTTTGACTGAAATAGATGATGAAAAAAGTCTTCTATTTTCTAAGTAAGTAATACAGAACACTTAGCACAAGAAGCAAAGCACAGTGATGAAGAGACACACAGAAATGATCCATACAAACAATGTGGGTTATTTCCTAACATCTCCGTTTATACAAACTCCCCCTCATTTAACAGAAAGGAACATGAACCAAAATACTACATTGCCCTAGTCTGAATCTAAAGAAAGCCAGTTTCCAGGGGCCTGCTTCCCACATAGTTCTGCAATAATCTGAGGTACATCTCTTGCTACAACCCAATGTAAAAAAAAAAAAGTATTGCAGTATTATAGTTTGAAAGGTTGTAGGGAGACTGATAAAGAGGCATTCAAATAGTCCAAACAAATCTTAAGGACTAAAAAGACTTAAAAAACCATTCATTAACTCTCATTAAATTAACTGTGCTATTAATTCACAACAATTAAAAACACACACAGGGTAGATCACTGCATCTCTAGAACTTTTATCCTTCTCCTGGGATGCACAGCACCCCTGGGTCTAACGACACTGTTACCATGGTATCAAGGATAAGTGTTAGGCTGTTTTGCAGTATGTTTAGAAAACAAGCTTTTCCTTTCCTCAGGCCTCCTAATAACTAGTGTGGGAAACTATGTGGAAGATAGGAACAGAAATCCATAGAAAATAATTGGGAAATAGGAATATATTTCCCTGCAACATATAGACTCATAGTATCATAGAAATGTTAAGGTTGGAAAAGACCTGTAAGATCAGGAAATCCAATCATTAACCCTGCATGGCCTCAACAACACAGAAGAGAGTTTTCCATGCATATATGGGTCATTTCACATAAACCAATGGAAACATATATCCCTTTTTTTACCATGTTAGAACATCAGGTATGTGAGGAAATGCTTTTGCTTTCTGATTACTTTCAGACTTCTGACTGAGACATATAAAACAATTACTGACTACAGCACAAGATTTGATGACTGACTGCTCCAGTTAGACATGAAAGCTGATCTTCTAGAAAAGTGATTAGTGTCACCTGTAAGGGAAGATTAAGGGAAGCTCCAGGGTACATGGTGTGGAAGCAGCTGCAAGACTGCAGTAAGTCTGGACATGGTGATCTCTTATTTGTAGGTGACTTCAAACAGGAGAAAGCTTTTCGGCTCAGCATAGGACTCCCAGGGAGCAGTGCTCTCTTTCATGCTCTAGTATAAATGTAACTGGAATATTTAGCAACCTTTCTGCTAGCTGCAAACAAAGCAGTTCACAGAAATGTTTCTGTCCCTTTCAAAACCATGATATGTTGCTGTTCCAAACACAAATAACAAGAAAACTTCTGCTTTGATAAATTTTTAGTGTCATTTCAGGGGCCACAATTCACTTCAAAACCACTATAAACATTTGCAAAAGTTTTGCTTTGAAGCTGTACATTCTCATAAAATTATCAGCTGACATCAATGAATTAATTTATTCCAACAAACAGCTTTTATTATGAAAGTTATGTGAACTCCCAGTGTAGCTTCAAAATCTCTGGCAGTTCAGCTCCAAAGTTGGAAGGAATCCTATATGCATATATCAATACACACAAATAAATGTAGGTTTATATGTTATGACATAATGAAACAGTTGGTTTTATCAGCCTGAACAAGTTGAACTAGAAAACACTGCTAAAGTAGAAAACTAGTCTGCCCTAGCGTGTATTTACACAATTATATATAACTTAGGTGGGTAATATCCTATTTAAGTCACAATTAAAAAATTCTAAACACACTGAAACCTCAGAAATATTTGAAATCTAAACATTAGTTCTAAAGGACTTGGAGAGGTAGCTGTTTTCCTCCCTTCACCACTTTCACTTCTCTCTGACCTCAATGCTAATTAGTTCACCTGATGTGTACAGTCTCAGCTCTGTGAAAAAAAACCCTGCAAGTATTTCTGGGAAAGATAGCAGAAACCAAGAAAGATAATTTCCAGATGAAAGAATAATCTTCATTTCACTAAATCTGCTCAGAGATTCCTTCTACTTCTCTGTGACACTTCACCCCTAATGCAGAACTCTTTAGACGTGAGGCTGGCCCATGCAGCTCTTGATTTCTCACTTGGTTTGCAAAGAAAGGTGCCAGCTCAAAGTCATCTGGGGGTGGAAGGCTTTTAAAGAGAGATTAAAAACCTTTTGGTTGCAGAGCTCCTGGGTTTGGGCTGAAAACAATAGAAATGAAGGACTATAAGCAAGTGTATAAAAGGTGTATGAGAAACATACATATTTGATTTTGGAGCTCATTTGAACATGCAGTTGTCTGAGTTGAGCTGTGAACTTAGATACTCTGAAAGGAGTTCACTTTGTATTTGAATGAACAAATTATATTCTGTGCATGCACAAGTTATGTGTAGAATACAATTGCCAGTTTTTTCATTCTCAGTGTTATAAAACTCAGACCCACAAGAGTTAATGGAAACCGAGTGACCTTTGTCTTCTAAAATCAACACTGCATGTTTAGGAACAGTTGGAGATAATTTTGCTAAGCAGCCTTTATAAAAGTTGTGAAGGATTTAGAGGGCACATGACAGTTAACCCCCAAACAAATCTTAGAGTTAAGTCCTTCTGCAGAGCTTTGAAAAACTGCCAGTTACTGATGCTGTCTACAGAGAAATACATTTTTTATATTGGCTAATATTCTCCCTTAGTTGCCACTGCGCTGTGCTATGCTTTTTGTTAAATTTAATGCCACTCAAAGCTGGTTCTGAGAAACAAGATTAAAGCCATTAGACAAGGAGGAAGGATTTATACTTGTAATTCCAACAATACCCATTCTGTGATTATTTAAAGAAGCAATAATAGGTAGTTGGTCTACAAAAAAACCGCAGTGACACATTTAAATTAATCTGGATGTAAAAAAAGCTTATGGGCTCTAGTTGCTGTCTTGAGAACAGGCTCTGGAGGGACAGGTCTTGTCCAGAGGGTGCAGCAGTTTGCAGGACACTGTTGTGCACACATTCTGCACTGCAAGCAATTCCTTTCTGCATAAAGCAAATGAGGAAGAGATTCAACCTGTCCTGCACTGAGGCCAGCGAACGGCTTGTGATTTTTACTACGAACTTCCCCTCTGGTGCTTCTTTGCCATGAACTGGATTGCAATGTAGTTACTTACCTATTTTCTACACTGCAAATGAAAATCAGGTATTGCAATGTGTTCTCCTTTTCCCTGCATGCAGTATTAGGTATGCTTGCCACAGAAAACATTGATTTCTCAGAGAGTATTTTGTCCCTGTTAAATAGTGTTACAGCAGACTGGCCAGAGCCATCTTTGACACTACCATAGATGGGAGCACTTGAAGGAAATGAAGGAAACCATGAGAATATTTGGATCTTCAGTTTCTCCACTGCAGTGGAGCTGGGGAAGGATGTGTCAGGGCATGGCATGGTGCTACCTTGAGGCCAACAACCTTGGGGGAAGTATGTCAAGAGAGTTGCCCTGGGTTCATTCTGGGAAGAGATAGCTTCAATCTACAAAGATTTTATTCATCAATGGGACTTTTTCCAGGTACATTTCCCATGGATAATGAGCCGTACCACAGGGCTAAAATAATATTTTTTCTCTTAGGACTGATGAAGCTTTCCTGCATCAGCCCACTAACCTGCCTATAGCCCAGTCTGTCATTCCCTAATGCAGCTTTTCTTTATTGGCTCCAGAAAGCACTTGTTTGCATTTTCCTGATCTCTGTGGCTACAAAAGGCTGAAGTGCCCTTGGATTTACTGTTGTGTTTTTGACCAGTGATGATGAAAGGACCCGTGCTGGATCTTTGGCAGGTCCAGGTTTGCCAAGAGAACAGAAGCCGAGGTGAGGATCAATTTCTCCTGCGGGCTGCGGCTGTCAAAGTTAGTTCAGCAGTTCACCTTTCTTGGTCCTCCTTTTTATCCTAAAAATATTGCTTTATTTTTTACCAAATGATAATTGCAATAATACTTGAAAGCTATTTACTACTAACCTTAGGCTAAATAAATACAGCTTTTCTTACTGACCTATCTGGAGGCTTGCCTTCAATAAGACTTGTTGTGCAGCATACCCACAGCAGAAGATGACCTTGTCTACCTCAGTGCACTTTTATTTATAAACTTTTCAGAACACTTCAAATGCCAGTGATTTGGTACAACAACTGTGTTACTGCCAACAGCAATAAGTTCTGAATCTAAGCAGAGTGAACATTCACATAAAATCAATCGCATCCTTCCCAGCCAGGAGGAAGTTCTGTGGAAGTCAGTTGGACGTCAGGGAGAATTACTTCACTGAAAGGGTTGTCAAGCATTGGAACAGGGTGCCCAGGGAAGTGGTGGAGCCACCAGCCTTGGCAGTGTTCAGGAAAGAAGTGGATGTGGCACTTGGTGCCAGGGTTTAGCTGACAAGGTGGTGTTTGGTCAAAGCTTGGACTCCATGATCTTGCAGGTATTTTCCAGCCTTAATGGTGCTTTGAACAGCCATGCTGGTCCACATCCCGATGGCCCAGAGTACAACCAAACTAAACAATGTGTACCTGCAGAGAATTGCAGGCAGACTGTTGTACCGGGTTCCCTTACTCCAAGTGATGCCCTGAAGCTCTTTGCCAGGGTTTCTCTTTTTTAATGGGCAGGGTGTAAAAGACTGCATCACATTTACATCCTTCTTCAGACCTGTCCAGTTACTTTTCTAAACATATGTATCTCAGAGGAAAGAGGGCTATGGGTTTATTAATTTCTTTTCTTCTGTCCACAAAGAACAGAACTTCAGCAGAGAACTGGAGAGGTTTCTGTACCCTTCAGGAACTGGGATGCACCTCTCGGTTCCCCTTCAAACTGATGTCACCAAGTCCATCCTGTCTGAAACACGTGATTTCTACTTACACAAAGGCAGTAATCTCGAAAAAACATTAAGAGCACAAATGCAGCAAACAGAAACATTAAGAGCACAAATGCAGCAAACAGAGGAAGTCAATTAGTAAATAAAACCTGAAAAGACCTCACATACCACAGTTCTCTGTTTAAGTAACCCATGTGGCAGTTAGAAATCAAAGCCACGTCACACAGTTTGTTAGCCAGAACAGAGTACACAGGGCTACAATTTACCTAGTGACAGTTCTGGGAATACTGCAGCTGATGCAAAAAGAACCTCAAACCAGCATAATAAACAGCCTACTAACACATTCTGCTTCTATCCCCCTTTTTTATCATAACAATTTTTACATTAAACACGACTCACAACTAGGTAGGTATCAGAACTAAAACTTACAGCATACAATGAAGCAAAACACTGGTTCTGTGCACCTATTTAAAGAAAATGGTGGGTGTTTTTCTGCTACCCAGGAAGCACACGGTGTTTTGTGCTGAGACTCCTCTCAAAAAAGATCCAGAGAAAATCACAACATCTATCTACTGAAGCATACATATATATGAATGAACACACATCTCAATAATATGTTGATTTTATATATATAAAAATATTTTTCAAATAATATGCGAATGTTATTGGGATGGGATATTTTACACTATGCTTCTAAAAGTTCTTTTAATCTTCTAAATTTTAGGTCATACAATGCCCTTGGTCCAAACCACTGAAAATGCATTATTTTAGCGTCTTCCTTGACAGGAGAGATTTAAAAGCTGTTACTCCTGCAGTCATCGCTACTTCTAGAATCACAACTGGATTTGTTACAACACTTGTTTTTCCTTTTTCTTTCCTTCTGCAAAGCAGTTGAAAAAGCTGTAATTATCAAAACCCACTAACAATACTCTAGCATTAGAAAAGGCCTTTCTCATGTTATTGGTCTGGTTGTAGCATTGATCTTCTACTCTTCTGTACATTTTTCACATGGATGTCAGGTTATGGTCATATCTCCAGATTTCTTTTACTGTCCTGTGAAACTCAAGAGCTAATTCAGACAGAAGGCTACAATTCCTTCCCCCCAAGTTCAGACTTCCCTTCATATACAACCTTTTCCTCACATTTTCAATATTATTCCCACAATAGATGGATTAAAAAAAAATACTATTTTAAAGAAACCTTTGGTCTCTTTATTGCTGGTTTACTACAAATATTAACTTTATCTCGTTGATGTTAGCTACTTCAGAGGAAGTTCTCCAGCTAGCATTTTGTGTGAGTTACCAGAAGCAAACTTCTAGACCTGTTGTTAAACCCTACTTCATGGTCATCATTCTGCTTAATTTGTGGCACAGAACTACAATATAACTGCAGTGGTACCCAAGTCATTGCCAAACTGGCAAAGACACGGAAGTTCTCAAGACCAATTTAAATAAAATAATTATTTAGAAATGCACAAAAAGAGATTTTACTTGTCAAGGCAGGACAAAAATGAAGGATATTTTTTGTAATTAATATAATGAAAAGACTTAATAGGGAAGCAATAGTAGGTCATAAATTCATATAGCTGGAAAGCAGGGCTATGGTGAACAGTACTGACAACAAATTATGAGGGAAAGAAAACCGTACTTTTTTATTTTGGTTCACAGAAGCTGAGAATTCCAGGGCAGGTGTTTTAGAAACTTATTTGGCTTGAATAATTTTAAAACGTTTTATTTTGAAGTCAAAATACATTATTCATAGAATCACAGAACGGCTGGAGTTGGAAGGGACCTCTGGAGATCAACCCCCCTGCAAAAGCAAGGTCATCTGGTCCAAGCTGCACAGGATCACAACCAGGCAGATTTTGAGTGTCTCCAGAGAAGAAGACTCCGCAGCCTCTCTGGGGAACCTGTTCCAGTGCCCTGTCACTCTCAAAGTAAACAGGTTATTTCTCACATTATTTTTGCAACCACGTGGTCTGATTTCTCACCAAATGCGATTAAAGTACATTACCTCTTTGAGGACTACGTCTGTAATGAAGACAAACAGTAAGAGAAAAAGGAAGTGAGGAATTACCTCTTCCACAGGTAACACTGCAGGCTGTCCACTCTCCATATTGCCAAAAATACTCTGGCTCTCCAATCTCATTCTCATTGCTTTCTTCTTTACGCACAGTGTATTCATACTCAATTCCAGGGTTAGTTTCTTGAAAAAGTAGCTGGAAAGAGTGGGGTTTATTAATTGTTTGATTAATAATCTACTGGCCAAAAGCTTTCAAAGTGTGAAACTGGAAGAATTAAAGCTGCCCATTTTGGAGTCTGCTACAGTTCAGAGAAGCAGACTTGAAAAATTTCCACTTCTATGCTGACAGTAGCATACATGAATCTTTCAAAGACACAGTTGTTTACCATGCACTTGTGCAAACACAGAGGGGAATAAATGGGTCACCATAATTGGTATCCTATTGACTATAAGAAAGGATAATCCAAAGTCCAGCAAAAGCATCCCTGTGCAGTTGATTAAGAGCTATTGCCTATCCCCATTATAATTTATAATTTTCCTACCTTCTGAAATAGCTGTTACAAAACAACCATTAAGTCAGAAAACTACAGATGCTATTCAGACACCGCTTAATATTATTTTTCAGTATTTCTGAATTAAGATGAAAAATTCCAACTGAGAATAGGCACTCAAGAAACTTACCTCAGAGGAAGAAAGTAAACATCATCAAGGGATAAAACCAGCCAAAGGGATATAACCAACCTTCAGCCATGAACTTTTCCCCCAGCTGTACTAAAAGTGAAGACTGAGCACTCATTAGTATTGTCTTCTCAAGAGACATTGCAACTGTGAAAGTGGTCTCCCATCACACCCCTAATAGGTCTTTTAATTGCATGGTGGATATATAGGCAAACAAGCCATGAGAGATACTGTCAAAGACCAAAGGGCCAATTTCAAATTATTTTTTCAAAACTGACAGAAACTGGTTATTTTTAAGCTAGAATCCATAAAGAAACAAAAGAAAGCAGCCTCTGTGGGTGCTAAACGGATCAGTTTCACTTACCATAAGCTATTAATCCATCTATGTAATGCTGTATGCTTTTCTTGCTCCGTGTAAGCTGTCACTACTGTCAGCCTTCCCTAGCTCTCACTGTTCACAGCCTGACATCAGCTCCCTCCTAGTGACAACTTATTTTTCGTCTGGATCTGGTTCCCATCACAGCCATGTGTTGGTCAAATTTGGTTCAAGAGGCAAGAAACTTCGGGCAGAGGACTGACCAACTATAGGTGATGGGATCCCTGTCCTAGTGGCAGCACAGGATTATACCACCCTTTAAAAACTATCAGCGTATGAAACAGGATGTGTTTTTAGGCAGGATGAACAACCCTCAAGCAAGGTGCTTATTCTCTCCAAAATAGCTCAACTATTTTTTTCAAGACAGCACATTAATATTTTATTTATTTTTTATAAAATTTATATATACCAACATCATGTATTTTCCCAGCCTCAGTTCCAGAGCCTCAGCACATTCCGCTGCCATCCAAATGAGCAGGTTCTGCTCATGATCTCCTGTTTACCTGAATCCATATTGATTCATTGGTGGGTCCTGGAGCAGTCAGATTTTCTAGATCCCCTGTTCTGTCATACTGAAATATTGTGCCTGCCACTTTGTATTCACCATTCCACTGGATGATGAAGCCTCCATTCAGGTAGTATTTTTCTGGGTCTTTGCTTCGCACAGCAAGGAAATTTCCTGATTCTGCAACTTCCACGACTTTGATTCCCCTCGCACCTTTTGGAATTAGCCCAATATCAACATATCCTAAGAGACAAGAAAAATTCATGGAACTGAACAACAGAACTGCACTGCATTCTATTTATTTATAAGATGATTAAAACATCAGCTTTGCTTGAAAATACATGCTATACAAATGTGTTATCACAGAGCTTGTATTTCAGTTTGTTAATAGTGTGACTTTCCAAGTCAGGGTTTCTAGTATCAGCTGGGGAATAGTGTTTAGGCAATGCCAGTGTTTAGGCATTGAGAAGGGATGCGGAGGTGAATGACTTTCAGAGCTGTACCAGGGGAAATCCACTCCACAGATGAGCATCAACATTCCCATAACCATACCCAAGGGCCCTGCTGTGCTGCAATCTGGAGAAATGCCAGGGAGTTCCAGCAAGTTAACAGTCTGTTGTGGGAAAGGTTTTTTTGATTTGCAAAGAACGTTTTCATCTGTACCCAATGTACAGGTACGCACAGAATTCCATGTACCTTCTCTCAAGGCATTTAACTTCTCTGTTACTGCTTGCCTCACAACAAAATAAATGAATGTTATTCAAATGCCTCAAATTGCTACTATAAATTGAACACATTTTGTAAACTACTTATTTTCATATCAGAGTTCAAGAGCTCTTCATCTGTTAAAGAGAGTTATGGTCTGTGTGTTAAGAATGAACCCAGAGCATCGATTACGGAATTTTGTTCACATAATAGGCAATATGTGACATCAGGCTCTGTGCTTGTCACCTTACAGGAAACTGCTATTGTTGCTACTGGATTGTAAAAATAGGAAGTTCACATAGATCCCTGAATACAAACTCAGGTAGCTTTCTTGTTATTGCCCCTAGCTGAGCTCTAGAAATTACATGGATGACATTTCTACAAGCTGGTGCACGGGGAGTGTGAGCAGCATTTTTTGCTGGTTTATTTCAAGACTGGAACATGAGTTCCCCAGTTCTCATCACACACTACTGAGGTCGTGAGTTAAATCCTGAGACTCACATCCTGTTCACCTTTCTTGTGAAATGAGCTTATCACCTTTGATTACTCACTCACATGAGAGAGACAAACCACACTGGGCATGCTAAGCAATCTTCAGTATCAATATTCTTCAACTACCAGAACTATTTATGTGCTGTACAGCAACCTGCTGTTGTAAAAAAGTGCCCAAGAGTCTTTAACATCTGTATTTTCTTTGCAGCTCTTTTGTGGTGTAATTGATACTGGTTAAAATGTCATATTCTGCTTATGGTACAAAATGGAATCTGTCTGCTTCAGTTCCTTGCTAACTACATTGATAATATATAATTACATATACGGATTTCCAGTGACTGAAGTTGAAGAAGGAGTGTTTTCTGAATGCTACCTTTTGCAAGTCTCCTAGACTTGACTGTGGAAATCCAAACGCTTCAGTATTTTCTAAGTGAATGAAGTAACAAAACCTGGAAGCTCACTGAATGACTTCTATTATTCAGGAAATCAGTGGTCTAGGTCTATTGTAAGTAACCAAGTTTAATGATTCTCCCAAATGCTCTATTCATAAAGTTCAGAGAAGACATGTTATGAACACAGTGTGTGATTATGTAACTAAAGGCTTGATTAGAAGGCATACTTACAACCAGGACAAATTAACACAGCATGGAAAATCTTAATTATGTCACATCCTGACAGCCTGGCTTTGCAATGCTGGTGTCCTTTTAGAGTAGGGTTGGGTTGGGATTTTTTCCTGATGTAATTAGAATAACATTTGTTCAAAATACAAAGCATACGAACAATATTTTTGTTCTGTTGCAGCACAAAAATCTGTATATTCTTTCAAGACTTTGCATAGTTATTTTTGTCTGAATCACCTACTGCTGCTCATAAACCTTATTTTAAATGTATTGCAACTGTCTGGTAAGGGATGTTAACATTTGTTCAGTGTACCACACTGCCTTCTCCCTGGCGCTCCTCACCAGCTAAATTACTTCCTCATTTCCCAGAGCCTCTCGTTGATTCCCAATAAACATTATCTGATTTTGAAAGGAAAGCTAATCAGCAGCAAGCTTTTGAGTTTGTCCCTCAACATAATAAATTTTTGTTTAAAAATTCTGTGGGTGGTGTTTATGTAATTGTTCCTGGTTATGGGGTTTCATTTGATAAGGATCTAGAGATTCAAGATTCAATAACAGTCAAAATGTCAGCTGTCTTACCTACACACTGGGCTCATTAAATCCTGGAGCAATCCTATTGTGGGTGCTTCTGCACACCTGTGAATTGGAACCCTCAGATGCTATTAATCCTTCTCTTTTTAATTAAAATTAAATCTATATGCTCCCAACAACGACATGAATAAATTCATGAAACCCTTGTTACGCACAGCTCTACAAGGACTGAAGAACTTGTTTCTCTTTTCCCACTTCCGTAAGAAAAGAGTAATTTTACTCAGGCTGTTAGCACAGCATTGCAGATAAAACTATGACCAGATCTGACTATTCCTCCTTATCACAACAGTTCACTTTCCTACTCTCCAGCCTGTTTAATCTGCAAGCCTCTCTTAATTAAAATATGCATTCCTGAGACAAAATTTTCCTCTATGCCAGGCTCTAGACACTACCATGACTTCTTCGTCTAGGCTTGACCTTCCTGTTTTTCCATGCCCTGCTCATGCAGCAGCCTTTCTGCCACCAAAGATCAGCTGAAGCAACTTAAATGATTTTCAAACAAACCCCTGAAAACAAGGGGGTAATATCACTGTCAAGAGCTGAGATGATGTGTTCCCATTAGACTTCTGGTTTGTTTTCCACCATGAAACTCCAAGAGAAGCTGTTACAAAGATGATGCTGCAATTTCTGTGGCTCTGCTGGATGCCTGTGAATCACTATTCCCATTTTGCATCCATGAGACAAACAAAGACTTTTAAAGGAAATGCAAGGAATAGTACAGATTTCAATTTTTTTTTTTTGGACCACAACGCAGTAAGATTTCTAAGACTTCTATGAAGACTTCTTCTTCAGGTAAAACTAATCACCCTGCCCTGCACTGAAAGGCTGAATTATTAAAACTCTTTCCTAGCATTTCATTAGTTAGACATGGCAGCTGAGTCAGCTTGCACAGAGAATACAAACTGCTGCAGCACTAGACCAAGAAGGGCCCTGCTGGACTGAGGTTCTGAACAACAGAATATGTTAGATTTGGCTTTGTATTTTTTCTATGCCACTAAACATAGAAAAACTTTTCAAATCTTCTTTGCCAGTGACTGGCAGTGTGCTTTGATACAGTTTTGTTACCTATGCTGAATTTATATCCTGAGCCTGAACTTTTTATGTTTACATAAACTGTTCAGCAGCCACTCTGCTATAAAATCTGACAACACATCTGTCAGACACAAAAAGAAGACACATATTCTGAATAAAGCCTTTTTCCTACTCCCAGTTGAACACCTGTGCACATCAGTGAAATCCACACATTGTCATGAAGAGCCCACCAACCTCTGCCTTTCCTGACATTTTTCCTTTTTTTGTCTCCAGTGGAGTCAATGTCTACAGAAGGGAGAGAATCTCCAGAATCAATACATTTTTTAATGAATCTAAAGAAAACAATGAAATAATTTAACACTCAGTATCCCTCAGCAGTATCTGTCAGTAAGGCTGATTGAATCTTGTGACAAGGAAAAGCTAAGTACACACAAAACACAAAATGAATTTAAATAAAAGAAAAGAAACCTATCCTTCCGTAAGTTACAATACTGGACTTTTTATGTAAAATTGTTACTCAAAAATAAAGTTCACATCTTTAGCCTTGGAATGCTCACACACAGTCAAAGGCAGAGTGAATTTTAGATTTGCAGAAGCAAAAAATTAGAGGCTGAAGGATTACTGTAGTATTGGAAGAGAGGGAGCTCTAGATTTTCCTTTGTGAGTCTCACATACACAGGAAACCTGCACTGCTGCAGAATTGCAGTTGTCTTCACAGTTCACCTTTGGGATACAGAGGGAAGGAAAGCAAACTCAAGTACAGAAAAAAACCCTGAAATATTAAAGAAGCTTTTACCCCAAACTTTGGAAAATCTGGTCACACTAGCCCTAAGTTAGTAGCACAAATCACACTTGTTCAAGGCAGAACTATTTTATTTGAAAAACCCCACAAACCCAAAGGTCAGCCAAGGCACTCACTGCAGTTTCCCCCTCCTCACTACAACAGTACCAGTTACTGATCTTGAGACTTCTCATCTCTGCATCAGCCTCTTCCTTTAGCTGCAGACCTTACTCCAAGCATACTCTCCAGCCTCATCTTCTCACCTCTCCCCCTCCTGTCCTGGTTTTCCATTGAAAGCTGTTCATCCTGGATGTCTCTTCACCTCCAGCTCACTGCCATATTTCTTACTCAGTTTTGGTCTCCCACTCCTACTTCCAGACTCTCTAGTTCCCATTCATCCCACACAAGTCAACTTAAAAGCCTGAATGTCTCACTACCATCAGTGAAGACAGGCTCAGTCCTCCAAGTGCTTATTCAGACCACTTCGCTCTGCAGGGACTCTTTTCCTCTTCATGACACTCAGAAATGAATTCCCAAGCCACTCACTCCAGCACTTTCTTGGTGCTTTCCACTTTACAGAGATTAGGTCCAGATTTTTCAAGATGACAAATTACATTCACTTTGTAAATGCACTTGCTATTTTGGATTTTATTGTTAACTGCCTAACTAGCATAGAACCTGCTGGATCTCTGACAATTTTTGTAAGAGAAGGTGTACTTGAAAAACACAGAACACACATTTTTTCCTGGCAGAAGCATGATTCACTGAAACATGTTTACACCTGTTTACAATTTCCCACGCAGATGATCACTCAGTTTTCAATGAGAAGAACTTTAATCATTTTTATGCAGAGAAAACTTCACCAACAGAAGAATTTCAAAGAAGAACCCATATTACCAAATCCTTCAGTTTGATTAAACATCATCTTCACTGTACGACAAGCAGAGCCGTCTCCCAGGCAAACTCCACACTGGTCTTCTGTTGCATTGGAATTTATCTCATAATCACAGCCAACAGCCTAGAAGGAAAAACAGTGTCATAATAAATGTGGCATCCACAAGGAATTACTGCACTTCTAAGAAGGGGAGCAGTGTTTATGCTCTATTGGGTATTACACCAACGTGAAAAACAAACTAACAAACAATAACCATCACCATGTCACAAAACATACAGCAGTGAACAGTCACTTGAGATGGAAATGTGCCACCCAAATGGCCTCATTATCTGGGATTGGACCCTACATCCAGGATTTGTGTCTGCTTGTGTCACAGAGCCATCCACAGGTTCCCAGGAATACAGTGCAGTAACAGAACTGAAATCTCTGCCGGTTTTTTGAGGCCATCTGACAGCACAGAACCTCTACATCAGTCAAACCCCCCTAGCAAAGACAAACTCTTCAGCAGGCACGAAGTTTTCTATCAACGGTTCTCCAGCTTGCCAGCACAGGGGCATGGGTCAAGATAAAGTGGGTCAAGTGGGTCAAATTCTACTAAAGACTGATCTTCCAGCTCACGCTTGCTACAGGGAGAAAGTGAGAAAAAAGTTTATTCATACCGAGTCAGGAAAAAACTTCATCCTTGCCCAAACCAAAAATTCTGTGCTCTTATGTCTTTAAATTTCAACAAACTTTTCATTTGGTTTTGGGATTTCTTTTCTGCCTCTCTTCAAAAACAAGCAAGGTTGCAGAACACAACCTAATGTCTAACACTCAGTGGTTGTTAATAGTATCTAAGATACTATAATATACCCCGAGGCCTCTGATGTAGATGAATAGCCAGAAGTCTGGTAGTATATAAAGGTCTTCTCAGCTGATTTTTCTCAAAATAAGCTTTCAGGTGCTATACCTGCCAACTTCTTTAACACCCTCCTGCTGTATGAAAATCTGGGTATTACCTCTTTGGATGCTGATCTTATTTTACCTTCAATACATCAGCTACTGTAATCTTCTGCAAGCTTCTGACAGGAAAATCCATGTATTAGACTAACCTAGGTATACAGGCTCCTGAATTCTCCAGTATTTTTCTATCATTTTCAGCTTAAGAAACACTTTCTGTCTAAGTGTCAGTGATTTAATGAACAATTAGAGAAACCGTGAAAAACAGAAGCAAGGAAAGGCCTCAAGCTACAAATGGTGCCAAACTGCATCACTTTAAAGAAGACTCAAAAAAAAGACTCATCCGTCACTTAATCCCAATACATATCCAGCACCTTTCACACCAGCTCTGAAAAGTCATGGCCATGTCAAAAGGTTCTGCAGCAGCCTTAGCTTCCCCCTCCTTTCAGTGAAGGCCACTTTCAAAAAATAAAAAGTTTTGTAATGTCTTGCACACAGACAGATCCTGGCACCAAGGACCACACTTATGAGCAGTACAGAATGTTACAGAGATAAGGATATGTTAGGAAGGTGAGTAACTTTCTGCCTCCAAGTATGCAGCTATTTGACCAAGGATGGATTTAATCAACTATTCAGAACACACAGATGCCCCTGCTACACGGACAGGATGTTTGTTTATCTTGCCAGGAGTCCAGATCTGTCTCTTCACCAGTTATCTACAGATGCACTGGAGTTAATGTTTATCACTTCCTAATAATTTAAAGAGGCTGAAGTGTTGCTCTTTTCTCAAACATGAAAGTGATGCATTCTCCAGTACATCTACTGTACTATTAGTACATCTGTTAATCATCTGCAAACAGTGAAGGCAGAGTTATCTGGTTTACTATTAGACCAGAGAAATAACCAGACAATCTGGAGAGTCATGGAAGTTGAAGTTTACTTTCTATCCTATGCATACATATACTCGAACAGAAAGGTATGGGAAGTCTGAAGATGGAACCCTTGTGCTTCATGCTTTGCTATTACAAAATATGATTAATGACTGCTGGGAGCTTCTCTTTTGAACTTGTCTAAAAAATTACTTGTCTTCAAACCATGTAACTTTTGCCAAATTAGCATTTTCTGGTAGAAAATTTGTGGTTTTGAAAAGGTTTCTGTCCATCTTTATTTGCCGTGCATTCTTGTTTGAGAGGCTGCACACAGAACTAATTTATCTAGTTCACACTGTCAGTCAGATACTTTGAAATGAACATCACTGAATATATTTCCCTTCCAAGTACTGTATAGTGTGAAAACCCCTGAAGGTTTAACTAATTAGTTCCGAACTGCTGCAGACCTGGCTCTAACTGAGATGGAAGCACCACGTATCACCACTTCCCTGCCTTTGGGGTGCCAATCAGTGCTTCTGCAAGGGCTGTACTCCATCAGCTTGGTCACAATCAGCTCAGATCTCTCCCACTTGACCATACATTTCCTCTAGCAACAGGTCTGTGGCATCAAAATATGACATCGCTGTGATATGAAGGGAATCCCTTTGTCCCTTCCAGTAATAATGGCAGAAGTTTGTATTTCAGTGTTCTTCTGATATTTGAAACAGTTTGTATCTGATCAGACATCACCCTTACCTATACATGCAATATTCCTTTGCATTCTTGGGGTTCTGGAATACCCAAGAATGAGGCAGGGCAGACAATTTACTGTGCTACAGTAAATAAAGCCTTTGTTTTATTCCCCAGCTCTGGGGTGTTGCTGGTGCTGTCATGACCTTCATATCTAACAGCAGGGCCTCATCTTACAAAGCCACTAAAAACCATCACAAAGCAATATTCTCTTGTGTCAGAATAAACAGCATTCATTTATTCTAAATACATTTCCATGAACTTTAATTTCCAGACCATGTTTTCCTTTATCACTCCAGTGAATAGCATATTATTTTTGTCACCCATTAGATTAATTTCAAGATGCTTTGTTCCTCTTTTTACTTGCTTTCCTCATTATTCCTATTCTTGTGGATGCACTTGCTGTATTTTCTAAACATGCCTCAAACTCTCCAAAAGGTCAACATGACCCATCAATGTGGACTTGCAGTCCAAAACTAGTTCATATTTAAGGTCCATTCCAACCTGAACCATGCTATGACTCTATGATGAATTTCTAACAAACAGCTGTTAAAGAGGTTTTGGAGACTAATACAGGTTATAAAACAGGAAAGAATATCAGCAGCAATTAGGCTCTGATTTTTTTACACCGATATGCCCTTGTGCACCCTCTGCCAGTGAACCATGCTGTGTTATAAGAACCACTGTGTGCCATGGCATGGGCAACACAAGTTAAAATCCTTCTCTGCAGTCCTTTCCAGCCCCACTCACCAAGAGCCTTTTTCTGACACACCTGAGACCCGCTTTGTTTCTGGTCACAGCACACACTGCAGAGGCAGACATAATGACCTGAACTGCCTGGCTGCATTAAAGGAAGGAGAAACAATTTATTTCCTGCTGCTCAGTGCCTAAAGGGAAAATAGCCAGAGATATTGCCCTTTTTCCGTTTCCAGAGGGAGAGGCTTTTGTGTCAGATTGGCAGTGGGGGGGCAGATACAAAAAGCTGTTGCTGTCACTGAAGGGTGTGGCCTGGATGAACTGCCTGAATATCCATTATATGAATGCCACATTGAACTTTAAGGTCTTCCTTCCTTTTGTCTCCCTCACTAAGTCTTCAAATAAAGAAATCACGTTCACTTCTTGTTGGCCATGACATTGCCTTGAATGGAGAGAAATGTGTCCTGATGTCAGTAATTTATCTTTTAATTTGTCTGTATGGGTCTGAATCAATGTCCTGTTGCACTAGCAGCAGGGGGAGGAAGCTGAACCATAGTGAGAAGCAGTAAAGCTACTACATAAAAATCCGAGCTGTGTAATCTGCTTTTCAGCAAGGGAAGAAAACTGTTCCCTCCCTAGAATTACACAGCTGTGTAATTCTCCAGTACAACGTCAGTCTCTCAGCATAACAGCTGTGAATTGCCACAGAGAGCAGGCCACAGATTTGCATGACTGAAGTTCGGTTAAGCCTATAAAAATTCTGTACAGGAGATGAAAGGTTGCTAGAAACATCAGAGATGGCCAGATCCTCCACCCTCAGCATCTGCACACTCCAGTGCAAAGAACATGTAACGCTTCACTTTTAGATGATGTGATGGCTTGTATTTAAACAAAAAAGTATGTTATGTATGTGCTAAACATACTCTGGTGGCAGTATCTTCACTCACTAACCCTGGGGGAACAACTGACTCACCTAATAAGAATTAAGAGTGCACTTGTGATGTATAATTTAAGCACAAGAAGACAGGTTGTGTGATTTAAAGATTTTTTAAATGAAAGGGGAAAAGTGACAATTGAAAAATGAGTGCTGAGGAATACAGTCAAAAAACAAACTAGTCATAGTACAGCTTGACGATTTGAGATTAAGTTATTGACAGATATTGTCAGCTCTCCAGACAGAACTCTTCTGTTTAAGGTCAACATTGAGAGAGGACCCAGCTATTTCATAGGCCAGGCCTTCAAATGAGTTAACAATTTTAGCTTGTCTTGGAATTGGCAAGTTCTGAAGGAATACCATGCTAACAACACCTCACTGTAAGCTTTCCTTCAGCACTGAGGCATAGGCAGTACTTCTAAAAAAGTAGGAGATATTGGATAAATTAAAAGGACCAAGTGAATCAGTGGTCTGTCTTGTACTTCTCACTTGAAGTGCACATCGTGGCTTTGTCAGGCCAGGTAGGAAAACACCCAGTATACCTCAGGTAGCTAAAACGCAGCATCTCAAACCACATTTAGCCATCAAAGTAAGACCAGTTTCTCTGATTGCTCTGGAAAAATTAATGAAAAACTGAAAAATCAGACGGAAATCAGAATAATTTAGAAGATGAAGTTCTTTATTGGATCTATCTTGTTTTGACATACCTAGTGGGAAAACTCTGAACTTGCTTGATAAAAAATAGCTACTCTACACACCAATCAGATGTGAGCAATACAGACAGTGGATCTAATATCTTACTAATTTAATTTTTTTCTAAATTTCAGACTAAAGTGAAGTGTTATTTTAGTACTCAGGAC
Organism: Machaerirhynchus nigripectus; assembly: GCA_013397975.1. Lineage (NCBI taxonomy): Eukaryota > Metazoa > Chordata > Aves > Passeriformes > Dicruridae > Machaerirhynchus > Machaerirhynchus nigripectus. The sequence continues at coordinate 88,623 of VZRQ01005885.1, forward strand.
AAATGCAAAGTGCTCTTGTGAGATATAGTTCTGAAAACCAGAACAGTGCTTTAACAGACCAACATTTGTGAATGCCTTTTCCATATCATTAGCAACATGTTGCAATCAAACTACAAGAATGATGTACCAGACTAATTATATTAAACACATTTCCATATTTGTTCTCCATGACCTCTAATGTATCTATTGTGTTTAGCTAGCTGGACTCAAATACTAATGAGTTAGATGAAGACATATGAAAAAGCTTCTCTTCAGGTGTTATTCTGGGTACCCATTTCAGCTAAAAGCATGCTATCTTTCAATACTGTGAGCTATTTGGGTTACCTATTCATCATTTGGTCTCATTTTGCATGGCTATATTGTTCATTCTGTGATCCTGACTCCAACTGAATCTGTTTGCCAGGAGGTGTGAAGCAGCAGCCACCACGTGAAACACTGACAAAAGCTGCACCTTGGAGGCAATTTCTCAGCAATGCCTTGAGTCCACAGAACTTTTAATGCTGAAGTATATCTGGGCTCTACAAACTGCAGTTATATCAGCTTCCCTTTCACCTCTGATCTCTCAGTTCTCATTAACTGAGTTCTGCTATCTCTAAAATAGGTATAAATCTGAACTGTCACAGGCAAGGTCTCGATACAGTAAGCATATGGAAACTAAAATTAACCATAGTGATCCCAGTCTAGCTGGGCTGGAAATCAGAAAATGAACATCTCACAAGGACAGCCCTTCTGAGTTTAGTAATTGGTCTCTTTTAAGTGGAGGTCAAGAGCACTGATACGGTATGCAACATCTACTATATGTTTCAATATGCTAAAGATATGATTCATTCTGGCTTGAGCTGTTCAAAGCCAGGTCAGTTCTTCCACCATCATAGTTCAAAGGCCCATCCTGGCTCTCAGCAAAGTTAAGCAGGATCTCTTCACTGTGAACTTGAGCAGGGTCTTGGTAACTCGCTTCCATAAATGCAAGTCTCGCAAGGAAAGCTTAAAACACATCTTTTATTACTGCCCTCTGAGGCACCGTCATTCTACTAAAATAAAAACTTTAAAAAGAGGGTGTGCCTATCACCTATTAAAAATGTGAAGTTTTCACCACTGAAAGTCTTTAAGGAAAGAATATGAAAAATGTCAAAAAAGGAATATAATTTGTAAAGGGATGAAACAGACAACTTCTTGAAATCCCTTCTAGCCGCATTTTTATATGATTAAATGGCTTGGGACATACAACCCCTGTACATTAGCTTGGATCAGCTAATGTAGTTTCCACAAGTTACCAAGTCCTGGTTTTGTTTCCAAAGATGCCAAAAGCAAAAAAGCTGTCAGGCTTCAAGGGGGTAAAGAACACAAACCCTCAATTTGAAGAAATAAACCACAGATGTAAATACATACCCTACAAGGAAGTATTACTTTTATTTTTAAGAAATTGACTAAAAGAAATGCTAAGACCATGGAGGTCATAGAATTTACAGAACACTCCTTCAAATGCCATGAAGACACACACATCATCCTCAAAACCTGCTACCAACACATATGCAGAGATCATAATACTCACTCTTCAATACGCAGACCATTATTGAGCCATATATGCTGTGTTTGCCCATTATCTCATTGTACAACATTATTCAATTCAATGTTGTAAACTAAAATAATTTTTACTGCCCTCAACTGCAAAGTGTGATCCTATTAAAAGACAGCTTAGAACTGATACACGTGTATTGTTGAACTGCATTTTCATAAAAAACCCCACAGACAGTGGTGACACCAATTACAACCCTAAAGTTACAGTCCTTTGTGAAAACATCTCATCAGAAACAGATTTTCTTGAACTGATGTTTTAAAATAGTGGGAAAAACCCAGAGGACTTAAGAGGCACCAAAAGTAATCAGCAGCCAAATAGACTCATTAAAAAGAGTGGAAATTACTCTTACGTCTACTTGGAAAGCTTTTGCTAAAACTTGCTATAAAAATGTGATAAAATTGAATATTTGGCCTTGATACTACAAANTAAAAATTAAGTTGTAGAGAAAGAAACATGCAAACATACCCAATACCTTACACATGCCATTAATACAGATATCTCGGCTGTGCCTTCCTTCAAAGCAAGGAGTACCATCAGTGACTGCATCAAGCATCTTCTCTGAAAAATGGCCATCTGCAGGGCGGCAGTGGAGCTCACAGGGGTTTGCTGAAAGGAAAACAAGGACACTTGCTCAGACAAAGCTCCAGCAGGACACTGAAGTGCAATGCACAGGGTTTTTACTGAACCATTTGCTCACTTTCCCTGCCATTTGACAGAATGGGCAGAATTAAAAGAATTGAGTGGAGTCAGGGTGATGCAGGCCTGATAAACAGCACTTGTGGATTTGTAGGAAGCAGCTGGAGGCTGGTGCCCTCACACCTGCGTGCTCTCTGTCGCTGCTACATCAGCAGCCACTGCTGAGTGAGGCAGTAACGAGGCCATCAGCTGTGCTAGAAGAAGGGATGGGAAACCAGCAAATCCAGCTGCCATTAGAGAAGGGCTAGGATTGCTACGGACACTGACAAGAAAGTTTTCCATCAGCTGGATGGATTCCATCTCTGGTCAGAGACTGAAAATAGTTCATGCCTCAAACATCGATATAAGTTTCGCTCATTATAAAGAAGCTACAACCAAAGAAGCCTCCCTGAAGACTGGGACTTTGGACTGAAAGTCAAATTGCCAATTAGATAATGGGAAACCCATTGTTCAGTCATCCCCAGCTGACCTGGGGGTGGTGGGGAGAGCACAGCTCACAGAAGCCAGGTTTACACAGACTCCCCCCCAGCCGAGGGGGGAGGAGGAGGTTTCAGGTACGTGGCGTAACCTCTGGTGAGAGGCAATAAACACCCATCCTCCGATTACACAAACTGGCCCAGCTGTGGCAC
>VZRQ01005885.1:91802-139809 GCA_013397975.1 Machaerirhynchus nigripectus
GATGCAACAGACCCAGAGTCTGCTGTAAGAGACTGCCCCTGCCCCCCAGGGGGACATGCCTGGACACTGCCACCTGGCTCGAGGGTATATTATGGGATTCTATGCTTTTCAGAGCAACCTTTACCAGCACGAAGGGTGGCTGGAGAGGATCAACAGAACATCGCTGGGATCCACGGCGTGGTGATATTTTCCTTATTCTGTCCCTGTCACTCTGTTTCTGTCCCCCCCACCTATTTTCTACTTCTTTATTTCTTTCTCTCTCTCTCTCTCTCTCTCTCTCATATTTACCATAAAATAAAACCCTTACTATTGACTGGCATATGGTCTTGTTTGCGCCTTAATTCAGACAGAGGAATTTCCAAAGGACCTTAATAACTGGATCCTAACAGTGACTGAGTAATTTCGGAGATAATTTAAACTTTTCATCACTGTTGTCAGCCTCTCCCAGAGAGCAGTCAGCTGCTTGCTTCTGATCTTCCATGTAGTTCATTGTTTTCATCTACCTGTTAGTACTTAATAAATAATTTCAAACATTTTTTTTCCTGCTTGACAACTTATGAAATAGGGATAATATTGCAAGTCTGACAGACTCAAGCTATTCTCAGATAGATGTCTCACAGAAGCAACAGGGAAGAGAAAAGCTCTAACAAGAACAACCAGTGGCCTCTGAAACAAGATTTTCTGTGATGGATTAGGGCCTCAGTCTATTCCATCTATGGAGTACAAAGAGCCAAACACATACCTCCCTGTCTCACAGACACTGGCCTTTGGGAATGGGAAATTCTGAAACTGAGACATCAGAGAGACAAAGGACACAATTCTGATAAATAAACTGTGTGCATGGAAGATGAGTTAGAACTGCAACGAAGGTCACAGCAAAGACAGATATAATCCCTGCCTTTGTATCACTCTCTAGAAACTCTCCAGAGGAACCAGAAATATCTGACTGAATTTAAAATCGTCCACTATCATATTGATGAAGGACAGCAACAGAGGACCTGTCTTCAGGTTTTGGTCTATTCAAAGACCCCAGTCTCACCCAGCACTAATGCCATTTGTTCATGCTCAGCAACCTGAAATGCTTTGCTGAGAAAAGCAGTGGGCCTTAAACCCACCAGTCAGTAGGGACTTCCACGCACCGTTATTGAATAATTTTAAAACTATCTCCCTTTGTGCTGCAGAGGTGCTAATGCTGACTGAAAGTTTTATCCTGTGCCTGACAGTGTTGACAGAAGCCAATCCCTTGGTCTCAGAGGGATGCAGGGTAACTATAAGTCTTCCACATCCTGGTTGATGAATTCTCTTTTATCTTCTCTTCCTCCTTTGCTGGCTTTGTTTCTGCCATAGAAAGAACTATGTTTTAAGAAATTTTTGGTAATAAGAGAAATGCAAACTTCTGATAATGCAAATAAAATAATTAATTTCTGACAAAAGGATTTATCCTTTTGAAGGAGGAAAATTTGCTCTCATTACTCTGGTTTTTTACACAACAACACACAATGCACAAAGGTGACTGCAGCTCCTCCCCTGAAAGTTCTTGCAGCTTAAGAACTGAATCGTGCACAGCGTTGGTACTGTGAATCTCATTCGTGTAAACAGAAATACTGCAGAACTGGGAACAAAAATTAAAAAAAAAAAAAGAACAGTAAAGGCAATTCAAAACCTAAATGAGGACTCTTGTCAGTAGAGGTAAAATGGCATCCTAGGTCTGTCACCAATGTTGTGCTTCTAGCTTCTGAAACAAAAATACCATCATAAAGTGCAACAGTGATGAAACCCAGAGGACATGCATGGATCACGATTATACAACTGGTGGAATTCAAGGTGATGTGAGTTGAGCTCAAGAATATCAGTGGAGATGGAGCTACAAAAGATTTTCAGGCAAGAACATGAAGTTTGTAATCCTCACCAGCCCTCAATCCCTCTGTGGAAGCTGGCAGCCATAACATCCATCAGTTGTTTTGATAAGAGCTGTCGTAAGTGATACAAGTGATTTTACTTCTATCTGCAGAACTCTTTTTCTGGCCATGTGATTAAATTGATTACTTGAGTGTTCTAAATTTTGCTTCACTTTGCCTACTTTCTCAATGCAGCATTTTTACATAGAAAGCACAATACCTTTATGACAAGGAGAATCCTAGAATTCCAGGTACTGTTACCTGCTCAGAATTGCCCTGATAGACACAGGTTTTCCAGAAAGCCACTTCAACTTTTGCATTGTTTCTAATGAAATATGTAGAACTGAAGTTTGATATCTGTACCTCCTCCTAGTTATGTGTTGACATAAGAAGCAATTTCATTTCAGAAATAACTGAACAAGAAGCAGCACATAGTGCTGACGTACTCCTGGCATAACTATGATGCTGTAAACATATAACTAAGAATCAGTTTGTAAAGAAAAATAACTCCCTTCCTAAGTCAATATAAAAAAAACAACTACACAAACTTTCAGACTTGCAAATGCTTCTCTATGTATGAAAGCTTTCCTGTTTTTCCTGATTGTGCTAACTGATCTAAAATTAGATCCTACCCACAAACTTTTAGTGCTTTTCTTTCTATGGAAATGATAGGGTATTTTATTTCTTCATCCAAAACTCAGTCCTATCTGATGTTTATTTGATTTTTCACTTGGAGAAATGCTCTTTAGGCCACAACTGAGGAAACTATACGAGCACTGTACTTGGCATTAACTATCTAAAATTATTTATTTATCCACCTATCATTATTATTTATCTTGGTTGAGCTCAGGGACCTTGGCTCTCTTTTTCTAGGACTGTAAATAAACTGTATCAGAATCAGCCAATGTTCTCCAGAAGTCTAATATTTTAAACACAGAACAGATACCAAGCTCACACGCAAGGAAAACAAATACATTTCCTAAAATGGTGGAAGACTGGCCTTGAGTTCAGCCTTTTTGCTTATTTCAGGCCCAAAAACCTAAAAAGAGTTAACTCAGATGAATGAGAGCAAGCAGGTTGCTCAGAAGGAGCTCGTTAAAGGAGCTGGTTCAGTTTCAGTTACTTCAGTAAATTTGATTAATTAATGATGAGACTTTAAAAAAAAAAGGCTGTCATCTTTTTAACTTTTAGGCCAAAATATACACAAATTCCTGCAATCCAGCATATGCATGAAATACTAGATCCAGTCTGTGAGCACTCAGTAATGACTGTGTATCTCTACCAGCTCAGGGGTACACACACTAAACACTCCTTAAAAGTTCCCTTCAGTAGCTGGCATTTAACCCACTCCTTTCCTTCTGTTCTAGAGCCAAACCTGCTTTCCTCAATCTGTGTTTTTCAAATCACAGAATCATACAATGTTTTGGATTGGAAGAAGCCTTAAGGATCATCCAACCCCCCTGCCATGGGCAGGGACACCTTCCATTAGACCACAGTGTTCAAAGGCCCACCCAACCTGGCCTCGAACACTCCCAGGGATGGGGCACTCACAGGTTCTCTGGCCAACCTGTGCCAGTGCCTCACTGCCCTCACAGTAAAGATTTTCTTCCTGTTCTCTAAACCTGCCCTATGTCAGTTTAAAGCCATTCCCTCTGCCCTATCTCTACTAGCCCTTGTTAAAAGTCCCTCTCAGTGACATTTTGACTTCCATGTTGTTCTCCTGTAAACCTCCTTCAGTTTTGCTTCATCCTTCTGCCAGTGCCTTGCTCCTAGCTGGACATAAGATTTTAGCTGAGGTGCCACCAACACTCAGCCACCTAGAAAAATTACAAACTGTTTATTTATGTGGTGTCCACATCTTACACCTGTTGCTGATTTGACCAGAGACATGATCAATCCTCTAATATATAGAAGAAACACAGATGCTATGGAATTCCAAGCCACAGAGCTCCCATAGCAGCCTAGTGACTTATCTGTAATCAGAATGGGACTGAGGAAGCAAACCAGCAAAGACTGACTAAAAATCCTAAAATTTGGGCATGTGATTCTTTTCCCCTGTGTATATTATTAAAAAGTTTAGATTCAGCAAGTGTAAACAAAACAACATGAAGATAAGTAGAAAGGAACATATTTCCTTCCCAGTTTAAATCTGTTTACCTCACAGCGGACTCCCATGAGTTCACATGCAGCAAGGATCCAGCTTAACCTGACTAAGAAGGATGTGATTAATGTGTCTGTCAGAAGAAGATAAGGCTTCAATATCTTTCCCAACTTCACAAGGAAGAAAAGAGGCGGGCCTCTTCTCTTCAACCCCTCATCTCTGTGAGAACTCAGAATTGGCTGAGAAAACCCCAAACAAAGAAAATTAGAAAAGACAATTACTAAACAGACACAACAGGAAAAAAAGCTGAGTTGAAGCTACTTATCACTTTAAACAAGCCTGGAGCTCCAAAAGGAAGTTTAATTTTGAAAGAGGGGCAGCAGAAACATTATTTCATGCTGTTTGCTCAGCCCCTGTGACTGTATCAGCACATATCTTATTTGATACACAGAAATATTTTGGAAGAAATATGAAATTTAAAACATTTTTAACAACACAACCCCTATCTGACAGTACACTAAATGATCCTGACACTGATAGAGAAAATAAAGGTGATTAGATGATGTAATGTAGGACATAGAGATGGAAGATAAACCCTGAGAAGCTATCAGATTCACATAAATGGAATTTGTCAAATGGTATGAAATAAATAAACATGGGGTCAGTCCGATGGAAACAGAAGGGGCTATGTACTGAAGTCGGACCAAGTGTCAAATTAGGGGCCTGGGTCATGAGAAAAATTCAGAAAATATCCTGCTCAGGCTGCTGGATGGTTTATCACCCTTGAACTTGGAAGTCTCCATCATTTTAAGATTCCCAGGGGTACTCTGATGCTCCAGCTTGAGCACATGGGTGTCTGTGGCCCAGAGCAATTCCATAACAGGGCTACGCAAGTTCCCCAATAGGCACGAAGTCATTTAAACCAGAAAATTCTCTACTGAAACCTCAAACATAGGTAGGCTAAGTAACAGCAAGATGTCACTTACTGCTTATCTGTGAGACTGCTTGTTAAAGCTGCTTGTTGCATTAAATCATAAGCTATTCACAAGTCTTTGTTCTCTTGTGAAGTTAAAATTTACACAACAGGAAAGACTCTTCAGTTACGTGACATTCACTATTACTGCTTTATGAAATTTAAGTCAGGGGAGAGAATTGTGACCATCCAGATAATCTGCTGGTTTTTCTAGTGGGATGAAGGAACAGAGAATATCTAAAATGTCATAGAATGTCTAGCTCAGGAATTCATCTCCTCAGCTAGACATTTCCCCACAAAAACTGTATGTGCACTCAGGGTTTGGGAAAGATTCATTATGTTTTCTTTTCCCTTTACATCCCAAGCACAGCATGAGAGGATGAAAAATGTCTGATACTAAAACAAGAGCTGTACTGGTTTTGCATGGCCAGGTTTTGGTAGCAGGGGGCTACAGCTCTGTGAGGAGCTGCCAGAAGCCTCCCCCATGACAGACGGAGCCAGTGCCAGACAGATCCAAGAAGGACCAGCTGCTGGTAAAGACCAAACCACCAATGACAGGGGCAGCACCTCTGGAATAATGTATTTAAGAAAGGAAAAAAACTGCACAACTGCTGGGAGAGAAGAGTGACAATGTGTGAGAGGAACAGCTCTGCAGACACAAGGTCAGTGAAGGAGGAGGGGCAGGAGCTGCTCCAGCTGCAAGAGCAGATTCCCCTGCAGCCCCTGGTGCAGCCCATGGTGAGGCAGCTGTGCCCCTGCAGCCCCTGGAAGTCCACAGGGGAACAGAGATCCACCTGCAGCCCCTGGAGGACCCCACACTGGAGCAGGGGGATGTGCCCAAAGGAGGTTGTGACCTCTTGGGAAGCCCATGCTGGAGCAGGCTCCTGGTAGGTCCCATAGATCAGGGATCCATGCTGGAGCAGCCCATTCCTGAAGGATTGCAGCCTGTGGAAAGGATCCACAGTGGAGCAGTTCAGGAAGAACTGCAGCCCATGGGAAGTACTCATGATGGAGAGGTTCAAGGAATACTGTCTGCCGTGACTCCTCTACTCTGATTTAATTTCTAATAAATTAAACTCATGTCCCCAAGTCCAGTCTGTCTTGCCCAAGATGGTAACCAGTGAGTGATCTCTCCCTGCCCTTATCTTGACCCACGAGCCTTTTGTTGCATTCTCTCTCCCTTATCTGGCTGAGGAAGGGAGGAACAGGGTGGCTTTGGCGGGCAGCTGGTGTCCAGGCAGGATTAACCTACTACAAATGCCAAAGCCTTCCTGGCAGCAAGACAACGTAGTTACAGAATGCCGTGAAAAGCCCTTGAAATTGGGTTGCACACATTAAGAGAGAAAAGTAAGAGAAGCTGGTATACACTGACAAAGGTTAGTGTACATATGGAGGACATTATGATTAAGTCTCCAGAGCCCTGAAACATCAGCTCATTTTTGTGGGGGGTGTTTACAAAAGGCTGTTGGTTTGTTTCTGTTTAAAGCCTTGGTTTGTTTGGACAAACACATAAAAGGAAGGCTCAAACTGCTGTATCTCTCAGAGACAGCTCTGTCTCATGGCCTTATTTGCAGGTATTTTGCCCAGGACACCTTTAACCACTGATAGAAGGTGAAAGAATATTCGAAACTGAGATGGAAGGAAAGCTTTCACATGTAGTTCAGGTAATGCTGGCTGGACAAAACTGGAAGCAGTGTGCCTGTGAGAACCACCCACCCTCAGTCATACAAGGATGTCAGATGAAGAATCAGCACAGGATTTGACCAACTCCCTGCTTATTTGAGTGTTACCAGGAGAGCCTGTGTATCCGAGGAAGGCAGTTTTACTTTAAGTTAAGAGTTTAGCAGCAAGAAAACACTTCAAATGCTGTTAGTGGAATGTAAGAATGAAAGTGGAAACACTACGGGCCTCCAAGGTCATGGGGAAGACATGGAAATCAATGCTGAAATTCTGGCTGCAGAGAAATGGGTGGAAACAGTCAAAAAGTTTTCAAGCCACAGAAAAAAAAGTATTTCCTTGGTATTTGGGGAATTTTGCAAATTATTTCCCAGATGAAATACATCAGGCTCAGCAGCACAGTATTTTAAATAGAAGTGGTTTGTCTGTACAGTTCCGAACAGTTCTATTTGAAATATGGCACAGACAGAGCACAGCCCTGCCTTTCAGTGTGCAGGAAGCATTTGACTCATGATTCTCAATGTCCTTTAAAAACAGGCCTTCTGTAACAAATGCACATGCAGAACTACCAGTTCTCTTGCAGTGTCGCAGAGAGGACATGAGCAGAACAAACGCTGTACCCTGCAGTAGTACACCCTGAGTATCAGAGGTCTGGAATCTTCATTTCAATGACAGGTGACTGCAGAAAATGTTTCATGAGTTTAGTTTTGGCCTAAGCATTAGGCTGTTATCATTTGTCATGGCTTTACTGAGATTTCTTCCAAAAAAATCTCTAGCAACCACATTTTCTTTCAACAGAAATTTTACTGGAAGTCTGCCTGCTCTAGGTTCATCTTCAATGGTGTACTTGTTAGATGAAATGGAAACAGTAGCTGAAATTTAGGAAACCCATTCAGAACTGCCAATAACTGAGAAAGCAATCAGCATGCTGAAAAATACTGTTGGCAAATGAAACTGAAAGTTTAATCCTGATCTTCCCTACCGTAACTGTCTTATTTTTTCTTAAAAAAATACGTTGTTGGCAAGTTTGCTGATGTTATGGAACTGTTATGGGAGGTGGCAAATCCACCTGAAGGCTGTGCTGCCATTCAAAGAGACCTTGATAGGGAGGAGAGTTGGGCAGGGACCAACTCAATGGGGTTCAAAAAGGATAAGTGTAGGATCTTGCACCTGGGGAGGAAAAACCCCAAGCACCAGCACAGGCTGGGGTCGGACCTGCTGTAGAGCAGCTCCGCTGAGAACGACCTGGGAGTTTTGGTGGGTGACAGGTTGCCCATGACCCGGCAGTGTTCCCTGGCAGCCAGGAGTGCCAACGGGCTCCTAGAGTGCATCAGGAAGGGTCTGGCCAGCAGGCTGAGGCAGGTGATCCTTCTACCTCTCCTTGGCCCTGGTGAGGCCACACCTGGAGTGCTGTGTCCAGTTCTGGGCTCCTCAGCGTAAGAAAAGCAAGGTGCTACTGGAGAGGGTGCAGCAGAGGCCACAAAGATGATTAAGGGTCTGGAGTATCTCTGTTAGGAGAAAAGACTGTGGGGGCTGGGCCTGTTCAGTCTGGAGAAGAGCAGACTGGAAATGGGTCTCATCAATGCATATAAATATCTCAAAGTCAGGGCCAAGGGGATGGTACCAGACTGTTTTCAGTGGTGCCCAGCGACAGAACAAGGAGCAATGGCCATAAACCAAAACACAGGAAGTCCCACCTCAACACGTGGAAGAACTTTTTTATGTAGAGGGTGGCAGAGCACTGGAACAGCTGCCCAGGCAGTCGGTGGAGTCTCCCTCTCTGAAGACATTCAAACCCTACCTGGATGTGTTCCTGTGTCATCTGCTCCAGGTGCCCCTGCCTTGGCCAAGGGGGCTGGACTGGATGATCTCCAGAGATCCCTTCCAACCCTAACAATCCTGTGATTCTATTGGATAATCTACACCTTATACTTATGCACAAACCAAGAATCAAACTGCATGGTAATAATGATTATCCTTGTATTTAATAACTAGCTGTTACAAAGCAAGTTATAGAGCAGAGTCATTGACTCGGCCCCTACAAAACAGGGCAGCATGATACTTAACCTGTTGAGCTATTACTCCTTTACTGTAAGCCCAAGCACACCTACCATGCAGATCTGAGCTTGGAAGTAGTAAAGCCACATTTGTGCAGTAGAACAGCTCTGCTTAATGGGTGCAGTGATGCCTGCACGCCCAAAGATGCAGCTCTACACCACACTACTCCTTGTTCTGTGGCTGACACTGGAAAAGATGGTTTAGATCTATCCCAAACAATTAGTACAGGCATGACCTCAACACCTTTTCTTAGTGCAATATCTTTTCAGGAACTGAACTAGTTACAATCACAGCCATTATCAGCAGAGCTCTGAAAAAGCATCTGTTTGTAGAGAAGAAGCACTGCCTTTTTGTACACACAAAAGGCACACCAGCATATGGAAGCACACCAGATTTTTCTAATTCATTAAAAAACTTTTAATTCAGTGACTTCTTGCCCTCACAGAGGTTTCTCATAGGCATGTAGCTTCGACTTTCTACAAAAGATTTTTAAAAATTTTGTAGCTTCATACCTGTGTTATAAACAGGAACCCAGTGGTAGAATTCGTTCTGGTAGGGAACTGTATCAAACTCACTGCACTGCATCTGACGGAAGGTTGGCAAGTCTTTGCGACAGGGGCTGATGTTACACATGCGATAGCGTTTCCTTTCTCCGGTGCAGTAGTCTCCTCCAAACTGGGGTCTAGAAAAGGAACATTGAGACTGGGACATGAGACTGTGGGTAAAAAAAATAGTTTTAAAAGAACAATGTATTTCAGGTCCCAGCGGCATAAAAAGGTGACTCTGGATCCTTAACAGGGCAGAGATGTTGTTCCCATGTTTAAGGACTCAAACACGTTGGTATGAAGCACAGAAATCTAGACAACTCCTGTATCCCAAAGAACTGCTTGGCACTACCTGGCTGAGCTCACAACAAATTAACCTATCTCATGGACTGCTCTGAAATCCCATACTTGCCAGGGCATTTGACAGTTCTCTATGAAAAGAGAACGGATTTCTGCTGTTAGGCACCCTCTTAGTGATTTTTGAAAATGAGATGTAGAGTCTTCATGAACTCAGATATGTATTAGGGAATTCTACCTTTCATGTTCTGTACCTGACAACTCCTGCGTGTGAAGCTGAGGACTAGAACAAAACATAAAAGGTGAGTCCTCAGGATCAGATTGTTAGAAACTGTTCTCACCTGGTTTTTGAGGACATTTATTTAATCATTGCAGTATTAATAAAGCAATATTTATATAGTTTCTGAAAAGCTTAAATGTTAGGTATGGGGTTTTTTTCATTTTGTGTTGAAATAAGCTCTGGGGAGGGTAAGTAATAAAGAACAAGATGACTACTTTAAAAGATGAGCCAGCTGAATTTCACACAGTTATGCCTAACTGGGAACAGAGGTGTCAGGATCTGTGACGTGTTGATGTGGCACCTGCTAATAAGAGTCTCATACAAGAGAGTTTCCAACGTCCTAAGAACCTCAAAAATCTTTAACAAAGGGTAGGGAAAGACAGTGCACTCAGCTTACTCAGGATTATCACACGGCCTCTCTGCGCTTTGAACTCCAGCCCCACATGTCCTTGTGCAATGGGACCAGGATGACCAAACGCCCCACTCGCCATGGATTGCTTCGGGAGTCTTCCCTACTGTAATGCACTCACCAGAGAAGCACCACTGAGGAGACAAGAGAAAGCACAGAGCTTCAGACCGTTATCGCAGGGAAATGTTCCTGTGAATTATTCATTATTTCAGCTCATGAGGGTTGAACACTTAAGTGGAAATGTAAATGGAGATGTCACAGGATGACCCTCTCTCACACTGAACAGTGGCAGAGCTACTCATGGTTCCTCTCTGCCCTTTGGCAGGCAGCACAGCTTGCAAACAGCGTGGCTCATAGTCACCTTGTTTTCTCCACACCGAGTGCCATCCGCAGCTGCATCCAGTTTGGAGCGGCAGGAGCCTTTCACTGAGCACCAGAGTGTCTGGCAAAGGTTCTGGAAAAGAAAGAAAACTGCAGCAGTCTGAGGCAGGGCTGAACTCCTATGGCCAGGATTTTCAAAAGTCTCCCACAGTTTTGTACAGACACTTAAAGAGCCTTGTAAGGATTGTATTTCCAGAAGGGTCAGGGTTTTTCACAAGTTAGGAACAACCAAGGGTCCAAATTTAGGTACTTGTCATTACAGTGCAAAAAGGGACTATCTGACAAATAAAAAATTAGGTAAATACCATCAAGTGAATTCCCTGTACTTTGTGCATTCAAATATTCTCTTAATTGGCTGCTCAGCTCCCAGGGAAACACATAAAAAATGGCTTAACAAACTTTGGTCACTACTGTTTGTAGATAAGGTCAACAGAAAATTGTACAATTTCGTTTGTAGAGTACTAGCCAATACATGTTCAATTTTGCATTGCTGTCTGCCTGAAAACACACAGTGAAATCAAAGAAGGTTACAGAAGCTAGCCAGGCAAATACAAATATCATGTCTCCAACAATATTAATGGAGGTCCCAAAATAGATGAGGAAAAAGTGATCAGGCCTCTTAAAACATCAGCTTGGCAGATGGCAAGTAAATTATCTGAAAAAAAAGCAGTCATCTAGCTGGCAGAGAAAAAAGTGGTAGAGGGCTGGGAAGAGTAAGGGCTCTGGTTAGTGAATGCTTGCATATTAAGTAACTCAGACACTGGTGCCAGTTTAATTCAGTAGGTTGCCAATAAAACACAGCATTCCAGCTGCTGCTCCATGTGCAGTGGTCAGCTCTACAGAAGAGAAAGAAACTCCAGAGAGCCAACACAGAAAGCAGGGCAAGAAACATTCCAGCTACCTTTTACCAAACTCGGTTCACTCAGTCAAGAGCTATTCTCTAGAACGTGAGGACAGGCATCGAGGGCCATTTCTCCCTCTTCAGTTCACATGCACACCAGCCTTTCTTTGTTTGGCACACAGGAGCTTGGGAACTCCTGACTGATCAGGGTTTTGCGTGGAAGACCACTTCCAAGGTGGAGGAACCAGGGCTCTCAGAGAGACTGTGCACTCCCAACTGGAACAACAGAAGCAAAAGCCCAGGTCTTGACTCAGGCTGTTGGGATGCCATAGTCCAGCACTGGAAAAAGGAACAGAGCTGGCAGTATCAGCTTGTGAACGAGGGATGGCTCTAAGTGTCATAAGAGAAAGGAGCTGATAAGAAGGATCCCACTAGCAGCTCACACTGGGATTCTCAAAGGAAGCCACGTGCCAGATTTGGAAGCCAACATATAAACTGTGCACTTCCAGAAACACAGCCCCAACAAGCTAGCAGCAATGTTCATCCAAGAGAGAAACCCACAGTTTGGCTGCTCATTTCTGACCTGCTTCTGTTTAAAATGGCTAAGCTTGGGCACAAGCTCTGAGAGAGTTCCTTTTTATTTACTTTCTCCATTGTGTGTTTACCTTGGTTTGCCAACAAGGGCACCAGAAAAAAAGCTGATGGCATGAACACCTCAAAGCACTCCAAACTTCCAGCTGGAATACAACATCTGGGCCGCTGCATCTCGGCTCACTGTTTTTGGGCAATGCACGTAAGACAAACTTTGTTTTGCAGTTCCCTCTTTATAGTTCAAGAGTAGCTTTCCTTACGAAGGCTTTGTGAAGCCATCATTGCCAGGTTCTTAAGGCAGAGCTACCAAAGTGTCCTGGCTGATGAATTTTCTCTCGTTATGAAACGAATATGAATATATTATATATATGAATATATTATATATATATTATAATATACATTATATATTATAATATATAATAGATCATATATTATATATTATAATATATTTTATTATTATTATATTATAGATATTATATATTTTTTCTCGTTATGAAAGGAATATGATATTCTCATTATGAATATCCTTTATTTTAACTCTTGTACCCAGAATATGTTTTGCATTTTTAATGTATAAAGTGTACTCCTGCACCATTCCTCAGACACCAGAGAAACTGACACAGAAAATGAACACAGCTTTCCACTGGCAGTTACTTTTTTTATTAGGTGCACCCACAGATTTTAAAGTCAAGAATTCACACAGGGAATTCTTTAGCTTTGCAAGGATTTTTCCATATTGATCTCCATGTACCGGAACTGTTCTCCATCTCTAAGAATACTGAAACTACAACAGTATGAGATAATGCACTATGTACTGTGTGCCTTTGGAGGTAACAGGCAGAAATTCATGATTCTGCCATGGACTCATCGCAAAGCAAGTGGGTTTTCTTTTCATAAGCAATATATACACTTTCCACCCAATCTATGAGAATAGGGTCTGTGCCTTGAAGAAAATTGAATAAAAAAAAAAAATAGTTTCACTGAAGCCAGTGGAAGTTTTGGAGAAAAGGGCAGTAAGATGAGGGTTCTGAGCTCCTACAGCCTGTTCTGTCGGAAGCTATGGATCTAGCTATGACTTGGAAAATTCCTCCACCTAATACATATTTTGCTTTTCTTTACCTTATTAGAGGGACAATATTTATATACTTCACAGGACACTTTGCTACCTATGTGCTTCATGGAAACCACTGTCTGAATTATAAATACCTGTTTTTGCTACGTGTAATCGCTGAACCCTAGGGCATCTTCAGCTAAATGCAGATTGTTCTCTCAAAAAGGATCTGCAGATCCAATTCAGCCAGACATTAAAATGTACAGAACAAAAGTAGCTTGTCAGTGAGCAAGGTTAAGCAAATAGAGGAAAGGCAAAGAGTCAGACCTCTTAGACAAAATGACAAAAAGACTGATGATTCAACATTCCAGGTGGAGTGTACTGTTCACAATTCCATCTCCTGCCAGTGCAGCTACTAGCAAAATACAGACCCTTCAGTAAAATGCAAAATGAGATGATACCAATTAATTTTCTGACATATGTCTAGCTGTAAAATTGGTTAATCAGGAGATGCGAATGTAAAGGCCTATTAGGTTCAAAGTCAAGGAGAGACAGACTGAACCAATACTGCAAAATTACATCCTAATTTTCTATCTGTACCAGCAGACAAATTACAGTAACTAAGGAAACTGTAACAGCAGGTAATGAAAGCAATCTTTCAATACCTTCTTCAGATTCAGCAGTTGTAGTTCAACACTGGAAATCATGTTATCTATCATCTATTAAGGTTGAAAAGATTAATCAGAAATAATTTCCCTAATAGAAGGGTAGATGGAGATACATGTAATTATCTGAATGGAATAAACAGTCAATATCAGCAGTGCCCAGTCCACAGCTGTGCTCATACCAGCACTGCCAATAGCCAAAACTCATCTGTGTTTGACAGGGCTAGCAGGCTGGGTGCTGTCTGTAACATTAACTGAACACTGCTGCCCAAAACACAGCAGAAATTAGTGATCACTTAGCTAGGCTAGCACTTGAAAACACTGTTCCTGAGCTACTCTGTGTATAAAAATGCTCTACAGACCCAAAAAGCTCTGAGCATGCTAGGTACAGGTAAAATACCATACCACTGCACTTTAGCTAACACAACCTGTTACTCTGCAGGGCTCCAAGATCCTCTGAGGGTTGCTGCGACTACACTGCTCCCTTGAATCTCCACAAAAAGCTGTTTTACAATGATGTGAGACAGACCCTGGGGTACTCTGTGAATTAAGCACTTCTGAAAAAAAAGTCTAATGTTTGATGGAAAAATATTGGTTTTTCAAAATAAATATTTTTAATGGGGACTGAAATATTCTTTTGCTAGTTAGACCATCAACAGCATGAAAAAATCAGGATGTATGGGAAGAGAACACAACCCTAATTTCTTCAGAAACCTCTTCCTGGAACTGAAGATTTGTTCCCAGAATGATTTGACCAATTGAAAGCCACAAGGCTGAAGAATATTTTAAAACGGGATTTAAGTTGCATTAGTAATTTACCTAAGAATCAGCATTACAAGTTTAAAACCAAAACTACTCCACTGCTGAAGAACAGGCTGGATCTTAACCATAGATATGGTTAAGATCCAGCAAAGATCTTGTGAAATACAAGGCAAACAGTGCAGTGACTCTCTTCCAGAATATGCAGAATTAAGAGTGTTCGGCAATGCCTGCACTGCACATCTAGACAATGAGACTCTACACATGCTGCATTTGTAGTTAGCGAATGAGGTGCACTGAATACACTTCCATGCTGCTCAAGAAGCTTGAACTCTTAATAGGAGAATGAAGAAGAACATTCAGCACTTACATCCACATCTTCACAGAATGTAGCATTAGAACCATACTGAAGCTGGCATTGGTGGTGCACATCATAAATCACTCCAGGAGCAATGATTGGAGACTTTAGAACTTCTTTTTGGGGGATGTCATCCAGACAGAATCCCCACCCACGACTAAAATACAAAAATTCCATATTAAAAAAATCCCTACCACCACAGTTTTTTGACGCTTTTGTACAGACTTTTAGTATCTAATTCTTAGG
The DNA here is from genome assembly GCA_013397975.1 of Machaerirhynchus nigripectus. Classification (NCBI taxonomy): domain Eukaryota; kingdom Metazoa; phylum Chordata; class Aves; order Passeriformes; family Dicruridae; genus Machaerirhynchus; species Machaerirhynchus nigripectus. Next base: position 106,933 of record VZRQ01005885.1, read on the forward strand.
GGTAATCTTGACTATGGCCCATGGAAATAATACCTCCAGATTCCAGCTAAGTTATGTTGATGTGCTGCAAACAAAGTAGTTACTCTGTCTAGCAAGAGATGGTTTAAAATGGCAAAACACAACTTGCCAAAGGGGAAATATCATGAGCTCATTATGGTTTGCAGGGTGGTTTCAGAGAACCCCATAGCCTCTGGTTCAAGTTATACCACATTGCTGCTCTTAAAAAGAACAGAACAGATTTGAACAAGTCACTGAAGCCAAGCACATGACACTGTGGCCAAAGGCAAAGTCTATAAAGTTTTGCCAGTGTCCCCGATGGAAAGGTTTCTTTCTTCCTGGTAACTGCAAAAAGCTGCAGACTGCACCAAACCTGAGCCAATATGGCAAGACTTGAGTTCACTTCCAGACAACAACACTATAACAGAGCTTTTCCCAAATAAGTAAGCAACAGGACAGTGGTATGTATCCCATGAAAATTACCTCAAAATTACCACACTAAAACCCCCTACAATTACCAGTACAATAACACAAAATTTACTTTAAACACCAGCACAGCTGCGCTCAGTTTAAGCAAATGCTACAACCTGATCACTCACTCTAGAAATCGTGTGATGTACTCCTTGCTGCACTGTGACCAGGTGAGTGGAGTAGGATCATACTGCAACTGTCGGGACATAATATATGGGCGCTTTCCAACAGGCTCACAGTCGTTCTCCTTTCCATCGTGCTGGATTCCAAAACTGGAGATAAAAAACATCTAATAATTCCAGCTGATTGGCTGCACCCCAACACCTACCTGCAGTTCCATGCTTAAAATGACACTTACGTTGCTTCCTCCCTTTCAGAGCTGTCATTACCTGTTAGCTAAAAGGAAATGCACATATAGAACATACGACCCAAAACCTATGAAAGGTCTCCATTCCCACAGGCTTTCAAACATGTCTGTTATGCACAGCAATACTGCCCCGCACAAAATAAAGAACAGACTGTCACAGACTATACTTGTGTACTTTTAAGGGAGTCCAAGCACTAGTGCACAGTTGGGCCAGGAGTCACAGTATAAACCTCAAAGTTATGTTACAGCTGTTACAGCTAAGACTGCTACCTAGCTCTTGGACCCCTTATTGCAGATTTGCACCACTTTAACTATGAGCAGGCTTTGTTACATTCTGTCTTCAGACTCTCTCATAATCATGTCTCTATTGCTTGTTCTATTTTAAAACTATTTTGGTAGACTGCAACAGAGATATGGTTTACAAAATTATTGAATGTTCAGTGAATTTGCCTCCAACCTCTATTCCTTCATCCTATTTAATTTTCTCAATCTGTGCCTTAGAAACAGATCTGCATAGCAGGTTCTCTCCAGCTTCCCTGACTTGATGAGAAATTTTTTATTCAACAGCTTGCAGAAGTCATAAACACAAAAGTTTGCATGGGATTCAACAGAGTAAACATACATGCTTCTTCATCACCTCAGTGTGAGGATTATCTGAAATAGTAACATACAAAGACATTGATATAGGAAGATGTTGACACCTTCGTTGTTAACATTTGGAGGTGTGTAAGTCCTAAGAGCAGTGAGAGCTTCCTCAGGTCATGATTCAATCACAAATCAGATAAAGTGTGTTCAAAACACTTAAGACCACGTTTCTCAAAAATGTAATCATATCGTGACTCAAAAGTTCCAAAAGCAGAGCTAATTTCAGTCAGAATCAACTCCAGTAATGAGCCAGAGGCATAAAAGCAAGGATCTCCCCTTTCCGACAGGCTTTTTTCCACAAACAGGTTCTGTTGAACCTTAAGGCTACAAACATCTAGATGGACAGTGTGGTTTTGGCAGTCATCTAAGGCATGGAACTCAAGCATCACGTCTTCTCATTTTTTGTTCGTCTTACAAACTTGTCCATACCTGAATTTCCCAATGTGTGTACACTAACCTGTCTTGAGGTTAACAGGGTGACAACAAACCCTACGGTATTCAATGCTCTTCATGGAGACAGCCCTTACAGGAAAGGCCCCACACCCCTACTGCAAGTGCAAGTACAGCAGTACTGAGGCTCACAGCATCCAAAGGACGGAGAGTTACCAGCCAGCCAGGCTAGACCAGGAAAAGGTCACACATGGATCAATCCATGGGGAAGAAGTCTCCTCACATCATTAGTGTGAATGAAAACAGCTCCCTGTCAGCAACAGACTACAGGGACCAAGTAACTAAACCCACAGCACCCAGATCCAATTCTAGTGATTTCAGTGTTATTTATTTCCTTTCTGGCAATGGAGAGGGTGAATAAAGAGCGGCCAATTAATGGGTGACAGGGTCATTACCATCATCATCATTATCATCATCATCATCATCATCATTATATTCTATCTAATAGAGACTCCATGCTGATTGGTGGCTGGGCTCACAGCGAAATTAATGTGATTGTAGATACAACAATGAACACGTGACTTAGCCAAGCAACACAGTCCAGTTGAAAAGTGCAGGCATTACAGTCAAATCACAGTCTCCATGAGATAAGTCTGCCCTAAGGAAAACAGCTGTGTCAAAACAGATTCAAAAATCAAATTTTTTTCAGGGAAGTTAATAAACCATCTAATCAACAAAAACACCCCCCAAATTTTAAAATTCTGAGAAGTTTAGCTCAAGCAAAAATACCCAATCATAAAAATAATTAACCATGTCTGAAACTAAATATCCAGGAACTTTGGTAATCTTGATCTAAGTGTACCCAAAATAGCATTATTATACAGAAGATACCACTTATTAAGAAATGGCTTAGAGTAACTTTATTGGTTCATCAGAAAGGAGAATAAATAATAAATATAATCTATTTTAAGATTAAAATATGAAGTTTGACTATATGAGTTAAAAATGTTTTCTGGCTAATCCATAATATTGAAATGCCTTGACATAATGAAACAGGTTTGTTTTCTGTAAATGTCTTGGATTGATCTGGAGATCATCTGAAGTAATTGCATAGAAATCTAGCACGTTTGGGAAAATTAGCACGACTGAGTCACGCTTCTGTGTGGCTTAATTATTGTACCCTGATGTGCTGTCCTAGCCCAGACTGAATAGTTGGGTATGTAAAACATAGGTCAAAGGCTTAAAAATTTATTACTTATTCCTTTGCTTTGAAATAACAAACAGTTTTGATTTCAATAATAGAGACATTAACTCACTTCTTGTTTTGTTTCTGTCTCGCAATTAGAGTAATAACATGCACATAATAAATTCAACTCAGACAGGTTCCCCCTTCCCTGTCAACTGTACCTGTGTCCCAGTTCATGAGCAATAGTGAAAGCCAAGGGAAGGCCAGAGTCCTCATTGATGTTGCAGCTTCTGTGAGGCTGACACATGCCTGACAGATGAGACAAGCCTAAGGTTTCACAGGGACGGTTCATACCAGCACAAATGTCCTTTCTAGAATCAAACAAACAATCAAATAAAAGAGATGTGCCATTTAAAGAGCTTAAAACCAGCTGTGGAGTGTCACTGACACTGGGTGGCAAGCTTCCATCTTATACTGTGCTAATTTGCATTTTAAGTAAAGCATAGTGATAACACTTTTACAAACACGTATGGAACAACGTGCACTTGTTCTACTACTACCGTTACACTGCTATAATTTGTAGCCAGTATTTATGTGGCCGTAGTGCCAACTCCCCTAAGTCAAAGTTTTAGAACCTCCATGTCTGACAGAATTTTGAAGCATTGTTTACTAAAGTCACCACGCCTCAGCCTCATTCAAGTGAAATGTCTGAGCGCTTTTTATTTGGAAAGGTAAATCTCACATCATTGTGAGACTTTATTTCACATTCTCATTGTAAGGTTTTTGACCAAGAAAAAGTTGAGAAGGTGGGGATTGGTCAAAGGGTGGACTTGATGATCTTGGAGGTCTTTTCCAAACTAAATGATTCTGTGACTCTTTTTTACTGAGCCACTTGAGGGGTGTTTTAGGTAGTAGGTTTTTTTGCCTGACAGACTTTAGCTGAGGACTCTTTCTTTCAGACTGCAGACTCAATCTCTTCTGCCACCTGTGTGCAGACTGAATCAATTTTTACAGACCTGCAGAAGTCCCATTTCATGCCATGACATAAGCTCCTGGATAAGCTCAGACAACCTCACTTCTAAGTTTTCTATTCCTCCCTTGCTTGGACATAAAAAAAAGAAAATTGTGTCTTCTTAAACGTGGAGATATTTCAAAATCATATGCTTTAAAGCTTGAAATGAATGGCACCACGTTTGCAGAATACTCTTCCTTTCTGAGCTGCACCTGCACATTACTTCAGGAGTTTTTCATCTTCATGCTGCTTTGTTTTGCTATATTGTCTCAAAGAAGAATAGAGCAGTCACTGAGCAGAACACGAGATATGATCAAGTGGGGAAAATTACCTGAGCTATAGAAATTGCTCACCTCTCGGGACACACAGATCTCAATTTTGTAACTATGATGCACCTCTAACCCATATGCACCTACAGTGTTATAAGTATTTTGACCACGTCACTGAGCTCTGTGCAGGTTGAACTAAATGACGGCATGAGCCCATAAAATAAATATCATCACCAAAGCAATGCAACTGAACGACAGTCAGTCCCCGCTGTCATACCTGGTAAGAAGGACAGCCACATCATGGTGTGTGGGGTTGACATCACTCTTGGGATTGACACTCTTCTGCCACTTGCAGAAGCTGGCTAATGTCTTATCAGCATGGTGCACTATCTTCAAGCCTTGCTAATGGGAAATGAAGGAATATATTACTGTAAAGACCACACTGCATTGCAGTAACACTTCAGTGAAGTCAGCTGTGAAGATGGGTAATCTAAATGTAATCGATTACGCTTTTGCCTAAAGTTAGAGCCATCATTAGGAGCAATGACTCCTATTTATCTAACATTGAATATTAAGTTAAAATGCTGACATTTCTGTAATTGGTGCAGCTAAAGAAAAAATTACAGAATGCAGAACTCTACATACATTTTGATAAATGAGCTTCATAAGATCCAACACTGAACTGAAACTTCCAAACATTTTATATTCTCTTGAAATCAAATTTTCCTCTGAAGAGAAGGTGAAGATTACTTATTGTGGGACTTCGTGATCAAATTTGTCACTCAATGTTATGTGAACACTGTCATATTCAGAGAACAATTATGCTTTTAACAGAGTATTTATTTTACTATATTTTTCAATTCCAAAGAGAAACAATGCAGTCATAAATGTTTCTTCCTCAACTTCTTATTATACAGTTTACATCCAAGTTACTGAAAACTCTGAAATAAAAAGTAGGCAAAATAAATTATTCCAAAATTGAATTTTCTAATTTCTGGTCTTGGACACTCACTTTATCTTGTCTCAGTTTGCTCTATTATTAACAGCCATCTAAGTATGGGGTTAACTGTTACCAGACAGTAATTTCTGGTGAACTTAAAAACAAATTTTGGAAGATATTTAGAACTGTTACTTCCAACATTGCCATTCCTCAGTTGAACAGGAATCCACCTTTTTTATCCAAACAGCCACAAAACCATCTGGCTTGTGGTTATAAATCTTAAGCCACTGAGAAAATCCCTTTAAGATATTCCTGTGGTCAGAGCTAGCTGTATCATGCACAGCATTTTAAAAATAACCATAATACCATGACAATCAACGTGCATTTAAGCACTTCTAACATATTTGTGAAACAGAGACTATTGGAAACTATCAATATATAACTAGTTTACAGCAATTAACATCTACTTTGCCCTAATTTTTCTTTGTTTCAAAAGAGATTTAAAAAGAAAAACATGTTTGAACCGCACATTAAGAGATTTACTTCTTCAGGGACCTGCAAATACCACAGCACGAGAGTTCATAATATGTTCTAGGTAATTCTTGGCTTCTGAGTGTTGATACGCAATTTCTGTTTCTCACCTACTCTTCCTCGGCATCCCATGTTCTTCTGAAACTGGGGAGATTCCATTTCCCCGTTCTTAACCTGCCTGTTTTAATTACATTTTCCTAGGCAGTTTTATGCAAAGTACCTGAAGTCATCAGCTAAAATACTTTGCTATCGAGGGCAGCATTTATTCTGAAACCAGACATGCTGAAGATTAATAACAGAGTAAATTTAAAACATTATTTTAAGCGAATAAGATTACAGCTCAATGCATTGAATCAAGAAGTTTTTCAAGTGATACTTTGAGGTAAATAAAAACCTTACCTCCACCTCCTCAAAGAGGATGAGCCGGACCAGAACAATGTGAATTGCATTGCCAATGCTTGGATCGTGGAACAACCCCGTGACCTGTGCCAGAGCCAGGAGACACGTGATTAAGTGATTCCTCTACACCAGAACACAACTTTGGAGAGAAAATACATTTACTTCTAACAAACTGTTGATCTGGGGATTGTTTTGCTTTTTAAATTCTCAAATCACTGAAAGTTTACTGAAATGCAATAAATATTACAACTACTGCAAAGGCTAGCTCTGCCAAATGAATGATGATACAGCATTTGGCAAAAGTTACTCAGCTAAAGAGCAAAAACCCAGACAAGATTATATTATGTCCATTTCCCTTTCAAAAATTTCAGAGTTCATAAAAAACACTAGCAAAAAGGAACACGACATCTACAGTCATACAACACTAATGGAGAGGTCCACTCAGGGTGCAAATAAACCAGTACATCAAATCAGTCTGTTTGAAATGAACAGGATTCTGTCACAAAAAAGCAAAATTTAGTCAGTACTAGGCAAAGAGAAATTAGTTGAATGATGGCTACTCTTGTGTTTTCAGAGTACAGGAGAGAATGATATGAACAAAAGCAAAGATAATGACTCCATTCAAAAAAGACTTCACATAAAAAAGAACAAGAACTGAACTCTGCAAAAATGTGACCCGATCGTCATAAACATCATCACAATGTTGAATTAGCAGGAGGAAAAGGTATCAGAGCAGAACATATTCACAACCTATCTATATATCTGACCTATGCCATCTATCACAGGAAATACAAATGAACAAAATGGATTGCCTTTGGGTCAAAACTGTTACAGAGAAGACCACTAAAGGAGAAAATACCAAAATGAAGTGAAAATTGTATTTACAGAGGTCTGATTTGGGTGTGGATCTCTCTCAAGGTACTCTACTGAAAACTGAAACATTTTAAGTAACCCTAATATCTAAGGTCAGACTGCAGAGGAAATGTTGAGTCTTGTTTGTTCCTGAAACCGATAATGACTGGCTTTTATTCCAAGCATTTTTCCCCGTATGGACAAAACCTCATGTGCTCAAACAACCTTTGTACCTGTTTACTCAGGCTCATTGCCTCAGCAGAAAATCGGGCTGCTTGGGGCACAGCTGGGAACATACCGTATAAACACATGGGACAGATCAGTCACCATGGCTAGAATTACACTCTGATTAACTCCATGTCTATTGCACATGTCCATGATAACCACATAGAACTCAACAGACTCTCAAGCTCAATATCTGACATGATACACATAATATTGATACAGGTATTAATAATATCTGTAGGCAGATGCTGTGGCTTTTCCCAGAGCAACTTACATTTTGAAACCTGCCACACCTGAAGTGCTTGAAGATCAACTTTTCTTTATTCCAATGTGAACTTTGTACTCCAGGAAGAATACTTACCTGGAAATATAGTTGTATTGGCTTCAACTGGGACAGTTAACTTGCTTCATAATAGCTCATATATTGCTGTTTGGATTTGTGACCAAAACAGTAACAAGGTGGTATTTTACCCTTTGCAAAGTTACTACAATTTCCAGCAGGCTCCGGTGTGCCTTTCTCACCCATAAATACATGAAAGAATTCATATGCTTAAAAGTTGTAGAATTTCTCTCTGCCATAGCCAACAATCTGAAATCACCACAGAGCAAGAGCTGCCAAGGGAGACAGAGAATTTCAGTGGAAAGAAAGCTAGTGCTAGCGTATATAGCTATGAGACTGCTTTCACGTAAATCCAGAGAAAAACTGTGCCCATACAAAATACAAGGTGAAAATACTTTAAAATACAGTTTTAATTAATATATATGAATGATACTACATTCTTCTCTGTGAACATTGTTGCAGACCTGTTAGAAGATCAGCAGCATAATCAAATTCAGATTTGCTTCGTTCATCTATCTAAAAACCCCAAAATATTGTACATACCATATTCATTATAGTGAGGATATATGATTCCACATGGTCACTTCCATGATATTCAACCATTTTACTGTCTGCAACCACAAGTGTCTCCACCCATCGCTCCTTGCTGACAGAGCGCCGAGAAACCCTCCTGACAGCTGCATGGTTTTGTTCCCATCTCTCCCTCTGATGCTGCTGCTGTTTGAAAAAGCTGTGGGTATCTGGAAGAGTAAAAAGCAATGCTGTCTTGAACATATTTTCAAGCTTGAACTGCATGGCTGTAACACTTACATGACAATGTTGGCTGGGAGTGAGTCTTCTGGCTGCTACCCACCTGACCCACTGCAGGGAGAACTCCAAAGTGACACCAGACTGCAAAGGGCCCTGTCCAGTGAAGTTCTGAATCTCCTGAGATGGATTAAACACGCACCAAAAGGTTACCCCACTCAAACAGCAGGGATTATGTTGTGAGACAGAGCCAATCTAAAAAAAAATGAATTGGGGATGCCATTTTCAAGGAGCTTCTCTCTTGTGGTTTGGCTCTAACCCCTCTAATGACACCAGCTGATAGTGTCTAAGATAAGGGATATGCTTTCTTCAGAGGCAGCTCATTTTCTCATCAGGATGGCACACTAAGCCCAGTGCTGTGGCAATTCCAAGAATGCCTTGTTCTGTGCATGGAGAACATCCTTGATGAGTGGGGACACTTTACCAGCAGGTGTCATCTAAATACCAGCAGGGCAGCCACTGGATCCACGCCTGCTGTCGTCCTGCCTGATGACAGGCCAGACACTTACTGCTTCCATGGTAATTTGGGAATCCGTGCATCTTAAGCTTTTCAGGAAGAAGTCTTTGCTCTGTTGGGTTGCTAGCAACCCTGCACTGTGCTCAGTGGGGCTAATTCCTCTCCACTCACTCCAGCTTTGAATGCCAGCTGTCAGGTTACTAGGGAAATACCAGTGACAAAAATACCGCTAGGCCTGAAAAGCAAATGAGATGCCAGTTTGACAGCAACTGCTGGCATTTTTCCAACCTGTAGTCCTGAGAAAGGCTTCTACGGTGCTGGGATTTCCCAAATCCTACAAAGGATCAGGAACACTTGTTTCCGTTACATATATTGCAGTAGTCCCTTGGCATCTCACTCATTAACGAGGATGTCCTAACTCCAGATGGGGCACATCCACAGGCCAGCAAGACAGCTCCAAGTGCTTACAGCCTTTCCAGCATCACCTCCACAACTGTGGCAGGGAACAGTTATCCAGCATTACCTCCATGTCCAGCAGTACCCAGTGCTGAGGAACAGTTAACCAGACACTCTGCCCTAAAAGAATGGATGACATGGCAGCTGGGTCCCAAATCCTGTGTTCACACCAGCTACACCTTTGTCATGAATGAGCTGGTTGCCCTTTAGACCCAAGCACAGACAGAATAATCACAGCACCTTGTGTACCTAACAAAATGTGGCACCATTAGATGTGTATATTTCTCAGTGTAAAAAATGTTAAGTATCTCAGTTTATAGGTTCAGGTTTTCAGAAATGGGTTCTCTGAGGTCAGCCTGAAAGATGCCTGGCTCCTGATAACACATAATGTGTACAATTGAAATACGCCACATTAATAAACAAAATAACACCGGCCACATTTAGAACTGAGCCCCCATGCACAAGTGTGCTGCACACAGCAGCTATGAGCTATCACTGCTATAACCTCCACCCTAACCCCACTAACCCACGCTGCAGCACCACTCCAGCTGTCTCCCTCAATCTTTGTTCAGTTACAGCAATCGTCTTCTCCTTTTTGAGGGACTATTTATGAGCTGTATTCATTAAACTCCCTTGTACATTTGCAGTTTTGAGCATTCTTATTTCTATGAAGCACAGTTCTCATTATCTACATTTTTAAGGGTTTTGTGCTGAGAAAAACGTTCCCCACAGCTATCTGAACAAAAAACTCTGTTCAGACTGCTGGTTAAGTGCTTTGTTTATAGCCAAATAAAACCTCAGGCCAGCTGTCAGGTTTTCTGTTTACAGCTAGCAAAAAGTATTGCTGATTGTCTGGGCAGCTGATAGCACTGGAAGACAAAATGTTTAAAATCAGGGAGACTGCAGCAGTGAACAACTCTCAGGGGAAAGTCTGGAGTCCTGGTTAAGCATGAGGCTCTGTAATGTAGGAAAATCTCAGAAGATGTGAAAATTAATGCCAGATAGCCAACAGATTTTGCAGAAAAACTCTTACCCCAGTGATGGACAACCTCCTGTGCAGGGCACATCACCTGTACAGGTGACATCTAAGGAGTGGATCCCCACTGTGTGAAGTCTCCTGGCAGCATTTTTAGTTAGATGAAGCAGAGAGGGACAGCCTCTTGGAGACACACTAAAATACAGGCAGCTACGAAGTACAGTTCTATTTCTGCTTTTATGTCCATCCAAATTTTGACTCTTTTAACCATCTAATTCTGAAGTGGAATAACCTTATCCTGCTTTTACCTTCAATGAGTAAAGTGTTACAAGTGATTTCAGATTTACTGAGAAATCCCAGGAACCCTGTTGTCCAGGCATGGAAGTCTTGACTGGGAGCCCACCAGTTTAGGACTATCCAAGAAGTGAGAATGGGCTGAGAGTAGGAACAGTGCTGCCTGAGAAAAGCCCCTCTTTCATCGTAACTGCTGAGCACAGCACATTCCACAAAAAACAGAAGAGAGAAAGGGGGTACTCGGATCCGGAGGGCTTCCATGGATTTTTGAGGAAGAGGTATAACACAGGGAAGTATAGTTCTGGAGTCCTTAGGAATAGAAAAGGAATGCAGTGCTGAGAGTGTACCCAGGACAGTCTAAGACTAAACAAAAAGAAGGTTGGTAAGAGATTCGGGTAAGAAACCAGATGAAATTAAAGCAGCAATACTTGGAAGTTTCTAGCTGTTGTGGGAGATAATTTTGCAGATGTGAAGCTTTTATTAGAAAAACTGATTCAGCCCAACAAGTAACATACCATGTCCCAACATGGATATGTGATATCAAGATATTTGACTGCATAACCGGAAGAAATGGTGTAGATGACAACATTTCATCAGCTTCTAGATAGTAATGGCTGATAAACCTCAGTAAAAAGGTTGGGTTTTAAGATCAAATTCCAAATTGTTTTTAGTGAAAATAAGAACGTCCCCTAAAACTACCCTACAAATCATACTTGACTAACAACAACATAAAAGACCCTTAACTTTCAACTACAAGGAAATATTTTAAGTTATCTGTAAGACTCAAATATATATATGAAAAAACCAGTATTGTACAAACTTCTTCAGGACAGTTTAAAGCTGCACGGTTCCTGTATATGAAAGAAAAGCTATACTCTCTTAACAAATCAATTTCATTTTTCATCAGGTGACAATATTCTTTGCCGGTCCTTTTTAAGAAAGAGCTTTCTAATCTTTAACTATCAATGGCTTAATTTATAAAAAAACCCCATGTAAGTTCTTCTTCACTTTGAACAACTCATCCATGCAAAATAAGCTTGGTTATGCTTGACTGTTAAGCAGTTAATTTCTGCTTGCCTTCCACCACTCCAAACTCCCTTAAAGAGCAAACACAACTCACCTCACTTAGAGGTATTATCTGAGATTTCCACAAAGATGGCTTTTTCCCGCTTTAGTTTCCTGCTTGTGTTGCTCAAGGAAGAGTGCGGCATGCAGTGCAACACAAGGGAACCTCCAGGTGCTAACTACAAATAGCCAGCTTTCAACATCTTTGGAGGTACACAGGACTTTGAAGAAGCAGGGTGAAAATGCCTGGAAATCCCCAGAAGAGCAGAATGCACCCTACAAATGAAGACTGTCACAAAAAATATAGTAGCATTGATTTGTGTCTTCACTTTCTATTCTCAGCTGCCTTCTCTTTGCGCAAGAGCTCTGTCATTTTTGCCACTCTATACTGTTCACAGTCAAAATACCACAACCCCAGACAGGAGTTGTGAATGATGCTAGGGATGCTGGACGAATAAATTCCACATGGTTCATAACTTGCTATATTATGATTCTTCCAAAAACCTTCACTTTGTCCTAAGACATGTCTTTAGCTTAAGCATTAAGAAAAGATACAGTTTTTTCAAGAGGTCAATAAACTGTGTTGAAACGGTCACTGTACAAGCGATATTCTCCCCTTTCACTTGTAAGAAAGTGTGCAACTTCAATAGCTCATCTGCTGCGAGAACTTACTAACTGTTTATGAAACAAATGCAGTCAGCAATTCTCTTCCCCTGTTCTCACTACCCCTCCTGAAATAAACCAGGTAGTTTTGTACACACAGGATCTGCTTATGACAGTTTCAAAACTAAGTCTGGATTATGACAATGTGAGAGTAAGGACTCACGTGTTATAATGGAAAAGCTGTTGTAAAAAAACAAAGCAAGTGTGCGAATTTAAAACTGAACAGATAACCAAACCAGCTCTTTTTATAAGCACTCCTAAAACAGGCCAGGCTGAGTCACACAAATGCTGAGTGTGAAGAAGTGTTCGCACAGGAAACTATTGCAACTACTTAATCACGTACATGCCCATGCTGACAACCCCCAAGTCCCAGCAAAAACAAGCACAGAGAAAGAAAGCTTACAACTCAGCAAGGTTTGTTTAACTTTGACATTCCTGCTGTCAGAAACATGGCATATCAAACAGTGAAGTCACACCACTCTGAAGCACAACGAAGCTAAAATCGGACCTGTCTTGACTGATGCACTTAATCAGATACTGCTGAGTGTCTCTGCTGCTCATTACCACTCAGGCTGTAAAGACGCAATGATAGATGTGCTGGGCATCAGGAGGTACACAGAGAACAAAGTCATGGGAGACATATGCCTGAAGTTGCCAATGTTTTGCATCAATGACTGTCCTTCTGCCTGAATGTTCTTATTTTTTTACCCAGGAATTAAACCCAAGTCAATAAGGGACAATTAAAAATTATAGCTGTGTCAGATGTTTTCCTAGGAGTATATTACTCAATGTAATTTGAACTTTCCATGCTCATTCACTTGGCAATTTTAGTGTCTAGTGCCTCTTATTTTGGTGAAAACAATAATGAAATAGATTAGAAAAATAAGGTGAAATTTCTAGCAATTAATCTAGCTCTTGGTAAAATGACATCTGAATACAATTTAACTTGCAGCACAATTCTATTAAAAATTAATGAAAAACAAGTATCTTCTAAAGCAGAATATACACACTGTGAAACAAATTTGCACATTACAAATTTCCAATAAATTATATTTATGTAATAATGTCTCTTACCAAATAATTTAACTAACTAAAATAACCTAAAAATAACAGAAAAATGCAGTTTTGGGGTACCATTATGATGAAAAAGAGCATTAAAACATATGGGCACTACTAATCATCTTTGTCTTTTTACGTCTCTCTGAAAATTCTTTCACAAAACTTATGCAAAAAACCCTAGAGTGACATCTTGAAGTAGCTGTCTCTGCATTGACAAGGTTGATCTGATTTTCAGTTTGGTTTTCCAAGTAGTATCCAGAAGTTCTTGAACCAGATTCCAAAAATTTCTGTTCCGTTTTCTTGTTCCAAAAACTTATATTCCATAAATTTAAACCACATAATAATGAAGAAAACCCAAATGGTTACATGCTGGCAATCAGAGGTCACCAACCTGCTGCAGTCAGGACCAAGAGCAAGGCTAAAAGCCTACGTTATTCAGTACAATAAAGACCTTGAAGTGCTGGAGAATGTCCAGAGAAGGCAATGGAGCTGGGGAAGGGTCTGGAGTACAAGTCCTGTGAGGAGCAGCTGAGGGAGCTGGGGGTGTTTATCCTGGAGAAAAGGAGGATCAGAGGGGACCTTATCTCTCTCTACAACTCCTGAAAGGAGAGTGTAGCCAGGTGGGAAGTGGTCTCTTCTCCCAGGTAACTGGGGGCAGGATGAGAGGAAATGGCCTCAAGCTGAGCAGAGGTTCAGGTTGGGTATTAGCGACAAGTTCTCCAAAAGGCGTGTCAAGCACTGAAGAGGCAGCCCAGGGCAGCGGTGAGTCAGCATCCCTAGAGGTATTAAAAGATACGTAGATGTGGCACTTAGGAGCATGGTTTAATGGTGGACTTGGCAGTGTTGGGGTAACAGTTAGACTCAGTGACTTTAGAGGTCTCTTCCAACCTACACTATTCTATGATTCTATTGCCTAAGCTTGCATGCTGCAGGTAGGTTTGTGCTGGCATTACAGAACTCAGCAGTGAAAGAAAGTGCTGAAATGTTCAAAGAGTACACGTTTTATGGAGCTTCTTGGACAGGAAGAGAGTTAGGAACCAGCAGGATTCAGGAACTGGCAGCACAGGTCTCTGGAGTGCCCATTAGTTCTTTGAAGTCACCTAAGTGATTTTCACAAAGGCACTCACTGCAGGCTGCCCTAATGAAAGGCTCCGAGAGCACACGAGACTGTATGAATGGTGGACAGAGAATCAATGCAAGGAAAGGTGCCAGGAAAAAAAAACAAAACAACTACTATTCTGGAAGAAGCAAAGGACAGGAAAGGACTACTAAGGGTTGTAATTCCAAGGATTTGAGCATTGTGAATGCTTTAGATTGAAGGTTTGCTCTTTGCAGGTGGCTCAGGCAAGAAAGAATATGGTTTTCAAGCTGTGAAGATTGCAACCAGCCTCTAAAGGGACCAGAGGCAGCTCAAAGGGGCCTTCACCTCTTGGCTTTATTAAGTTTGTGCGTGCAGCAGCAGGCTGGGTGCTGTGCCACAGGGGCTGGGGAGATTCATTCCTCTTGCACAAAAGCAACCTGAGCATCTTATAGTATTCATGCTTACACAGGAAAATTCACAAGACCAACTGAATCTAAGCCTGTTAAGCATCAGCAGTCCTCTCCTCAGGAAAGCATAACTGAGAATAATCACATTTCATTCATGGATTTGAAGTAAATTCATGCATATCCTTGTGAAAATATTTTACTTATCGGCAGCTCCACTTTTATCAGACATTGAAGTCCATATGGTACCGATACCTATCAAAGTCCTAGTATGAAGAACCAGTTTGTTCTGTTCCCAACAGAACCAGAAGCTGAATTATAGCAAAGGAGGCAGGTATGTCAGCATAATGCTCTCCTCCAGACTGTAATGTGCTTTCTTCCACACTGGTCCATCCTCAGCCAGGGCTCCTGTAATTTACCAGGGATAAACTGTTGCAGAGCTGAAGCGAGCATTTTTGTTTCCCCATGCAGAAAAAGAAGAGGCTTCTGTTCCCACTTGCTGTCTTGTTTAGCTCACAGAATCATAGAATAGCCCTCTGCAAACACCTCAATATGTCACTGCACCTCCCTGAAGAGGACAGACTGCTGCTCCATACTCCCAAGAGGCCCATACTGGCTTTTTCAGCCTTGCAACAACTGAGGAAGGTCTCCTTCCACATAGAAACCCTTTGCAAAATGCTCCCTGTAATATCCTCATCATGACAAAACTAATATGTTTTAAGGGCTTAAGGAGCACAGGTGCCTGTCTCAAACACTGTCAAGGCCACAGATGGAACTTGCTGTAAGACAAACCACCACCGTGAGAACTTGAGTTAAGCACAGAAGGGAGGAATTTGCAACAGGAAGGCACTATTCCAGGTCTAGCAGCAGGATCTGGTTAGCACATCCTGGTTAACACATCCGGATGAAAATTCCTACTCTGGAAAACCGTGGAAAAAGGAAGCACCTGCTCATACATGTATCAGCCCAAGTTATGGGAACACCATCTGTGACCATCCCGTGGCTGCCTGGAACTTGGGCTGTATGAAGACGGCACTCCAGGATGCCAGGAGTGAACAAGGACCAACGGGATGGTGCTTGACCCATAGCTGGTGACTATCTTCTGCTTGATGTCACCCTTCCTCCTTCTCCCCTTTCTACTTCTCCTTCTCTACCTCACATTCATTGTTAAATAAAATCTGTATTGTTAACTTCAGCATATGGTCCTGTTTGCACCTTAATTCGGGCAGAGGCATCTCTCACAAATCAGATCTTAACATATGCCCAGCCCTGTTTTTCCCACTTATGCTCCCCCATGCAGAATCACAAAGGTCAAGTGGGTTTAAGGGCCTCCTCTAGGTCCGCAAGACCCAGCCTGTGCACCACAGGAACTCCTCATTGGCTCATCATTTCCCTTCAAATTTAATAAAGCAAAATCAGCCACTTGCATCTCTGTGTGCGTGCAAATGATCAGTACAGAGCCAGCTGGGATCAGTTGCTCCTGCCTCCTCTCCAGGAGGGCTAGGAAGGAAGTCAGAGGCAAACACACACAAGCAGCACAGCACAGCTGGGAGATGCTACCATTCCTGTGATCACCCAGGCTGCTGAGTGGTCACAGAAGAGGATGCAGCCTCCCTGCAGGCTGAGACTGCTCCAGCTCATAGCTTCACCCTCACAAAAACTGAGTCTCAGCAGTTTGGTTTGAAATTATCTGTGAAAGGCATAGCCAATGAACTAAAGCTATTTCACATCATCCCACCCCTGTTCTGCTTCTTGTCTTGATCTTACAGCATTCTTCTGCACCTCCCCCTCTAACTGCACCTCTTCCCTTGCCTTCCCAAAACACCAAACAATTCCCCTCACTGAATACTAGACGAGGTTCCAGCTCAGCTGTGACTCCCAGGAGCGAGCCCAGGTATCCGAACCCCTCACACCATTTTCAGGCCAACTCTCTTTCAGATGTCAGCACTCTCTGCCCTGACGCCTCCAGTGTGCTTCGACTCATCCTGGATCAAAGACAGCAAGCAGACAGTTGTGCCTGACAGACCTGCTGTGACAGTGTGGATGTTCATGGCACAGGACTGGGCACAGCCCAGCCATTCCTCTCAGCAGTCAGGATCTGACCGCTCTGAGCAAGAGACTGAGAAAATTTAATGTATGCACAGAGAGTGCTGTGTGCCACTTGGCAGCCATGCCAAAAAGTACTGGAGCATTTCACTGATTAGCACAAACATGATCTCATTGTGTGGAACAGCGGTGAACATGAATATCTACAGTGTTACACTACAAGAATAAATGCCAGCTCAGCACTTACATTACAAATTAAAAGCTATATGGTGAACCAGAATATATATTGTAGAGAATACCACAGGCAGCTTTTAAATAAAATTCCTCAGGAAAAGTTCTTAAAGATGATCTCTTTATATTCACCACATAAACTGCCTGATTTTGCAGCTATTCTAAATGTTCACAATGTCAGGTTTCTGCTACACATTCTGGCATTGGATTAGTATTTTCTGGGTATTTTATCATTCAGTTACTCAAATATGCTCACATTTATAAGAAATAGTATTTTCTAGTTCAACCTTCAAAAAGTACTTCTTTGACTGAGACATATTTCAAACAATCTCTTTCAAGATGCCAACAGAGGGGTCACTGAACATGCAAAGGAACTGGGGAGCCTAGGGGAAACTACCCCCACTGTTACCCCTTACTTTTTGGAACTGCCAGCACAAAAACATTAGGTAGATTTCGAGAAGACAGGTTTGTCTACTGTAACTCCCTCGGATGTGAAAGTAAGTCAAGAATTCAGTTTAAAACACATGGATTTGACCGAGTTCTCTGGTTGTAAAATGGTAGTCCAGTTATAAAGCGCTAGATAGAAATGGATCATTTCAAGTCTAAGCATAAAGCAGATAAAACTAATTTTTTTTAAAATGGTTCCAGATAGAAGTTTGTCTTTGGACTTGCAGAATTGACTCTTTAAGAAATAATCTGACCTCAGCTCTTAAATATTTCAGTAAAAATGTATGAGGATGCTTTTTTTAATACAAATTAATGAAGCATCCAGTAAAATATACATGGGGTTATTTCACTGAGCACTGGCAATGAGAATTTCCTGGTCTTATAATCAATAGTTTAAAAATTGTCTCTTCAGTGCCTTGAAATTCTGACCTATAACACAAAAGGCCAGGAGAATGAGGAGAACGTTAAAAAAATAATCTGGATTAAACTCTTCCCTTTTTTCTACATCTTACCTAAAGTCTATTAACATAGGAGACAGATCCCTGCTTTTTTCAGAACTTACCAGAAGGTATTCTCTATGTCAGCTGTAGAAGAACCTATGGTACACCAAGGAAAGTATAACAATTTGTTCGCAAAACACACTGAGGGACAAGGAGGTGGAAGAAATGTACCTAAAACAAAATATAAAGCATTTGCAGTACTCCCCATAACTTCTAAACAAAACTTTTTCAGTCATCCAAGTAACTGAACAGAAGGTCCATTTGTGTTCCCCGTATAAACTGCCAGATTTTATTTCATGGCTGCATTTCAACATTTTATTTAGCCTATGGGTATAAACACAGTTCTTTTCACATTTGTTTTCTGAAAAATATTTTCTCACAGTTAATAGGTAGTGTGCACTTAAAGGATATGAGAGTGATTTTGCAACCTAGAAAGCAAGAGAGTAATCAGTGCTTTCCAAATGCTCTGAAACTTGCGGAAAAACAGGTGTCCTTGGCTTTTAGTGAAGATGAGATTTGGTACTTACATTAGCTATTTTAAGTGTTATTGACATTCTCAGGATTTCTCTAGTGATCTCATTCTGCAAACTGTACCTGCCCATTAATTCAGCTAAAGCTACGTTTATATGGTTGTTGCCACATACTGGACACGGCACAGCAGATAGGCTGAAACACAACAGAATTCAGGTCATAGTGCCAGATCTGGGTGAGAATAAAGTAAAAATAGCCTTTTCTGAGACTCCCATATTGTTAGAGCCATCTTAGCTGTACCCCCTGCAGCCTTCGCCCCCAGCAGCTTTTGCACGCCCATGGCAACCCTCTTTACACGCAGGATGCTCAGCGCTTCCCTCTGTTTTCTTCATGCCAAGCAGCAAGCCAGTAGCTAACTGCAAGCTCAGAAAGGTCTGCAGATCTAGAAGAAACAGCAACCTCCATGCCTTTCCCTGTGATGGGGTATAAAACATACATACCACAGAGTGTGATTAGAGAGCAAATAAAGCAGACCTGTGCTTCCAGTGTGAAGGGAAATCCAACACTGAATGGCAAACACCTTTTATCTGACAGCTATCTCTGCTTCACCCCTTCCAGTCTGTCACTGTCACTGTCCTGCTCTCACCTCAGGATCTTCGAAATAGGGAAGTACCAAAGCCGTTTCTGCAGCAAAACCCAAGCCCACAAGAAAAGCATCTCTAAACATTTCACCTGCTATCACTGAGCTTTACTATGTAAAAACCTTAAAAATGACAAATCAGTCTGAAGATGCCAATAGACAGTAATATTCAGAAATCATTTACCTGAAATAACATAGCAAACAAATAGGTAATGCCATTTATTTTATAACAGAACTAATTAGCTATTCTAGTGGACTGCACAAGCTCTTATGTTTGACTTCTAATGTTAAATTTAGAGGACTTAAATTTCAACTGCTTTTTTTCCCTTGTTTCTACTGAAATGATGAAGAAAACAGCACTTTTTCCAGACACCACTCAAAGTTATCATAGTTTATTTTCATTATGAAAGGACTGTGAGGAGCAAGATGAGCACGAGTCATTACGTATAAGTAAGGGTGAAGGCTGGAGAGAATGGCCAAGTCCTATTCCTTGCCTCATCAGCCATCCTCAGAATCAACCAAAATAAATACACATTTCCACAAAATACTGTAGGTCGTCCAGTCTTTTTGGCACCATCAGGTGTGATGAAATTTGAAAGGAAGAGGGGGAAGGGCACTGACTGACAGGTGTCAAGTTAGTGAAATTCTATGCTTCATTTTCTCCATCTCTCAACCCTCCCGCACCTATCTGAAGACCTTCATGCTTGAGGTATGCTGCAGACACAGAGGCCACATTCTCATGAAAGCACCTCATCAAGTAAATACTCCATGCACTGAAGTTTGTTGTACATGAGAAATAGCAACTAGAGTTTACCCATAATTCCTGAAATTTGACATCTCAGTTTTAAACGTTCAAAACACAGTTTAAGAAGTGTAAAATACCCCAACTAAATTAATGCATAATGACTGTGATCTCATGTGTGGAATGACTGTGATATGAAAGAGAAACAGCTACTAACAGAATAGCCTGAAGTGGTAGTTAAACAATGACTTTTAGTAGTTTGGTTTTGGTTTAGATTACTAAGGAAAAGAAGAGAAAGGCAATCTGGAATTAATCTTGAAAGAAAATGCTGTTCTTTCAAGGTTTGATATGATATCATTAACACTGCATATGCTATAACCTTCTTATCTCTGGGCTTACACAACAGAGTTTATTTGGCCTTTCTCTGGACCAGCTGTTGTTTTTTCCATTCCATTTATCCACTGTATTTAAAATACACCAATCCCACTAGTGTGCTGAAAGGAAAAAGCACATGCTAGCATTTTGAGGGGCCTCCTTGTCCCTGGCTGAGGCCAAATGTCTTGTATGTCAGATGATGTTACTAAGCAATACAGCCTTCAAAGGCTCAGCCCCAACCCTGCTGTGCTTCTGCCACAAACATCAGCACAGCTCTTACAGATGAGAACTTCCCCCCCTGAGGAAGGAAAGCGGTTGGTCAGCCACCAAAATGAATTATGCCAGTATGACATCTTGAAAATCTTAGACACATACCACCTTTAACATTTTCTATCCTTAGATGCAAGTCCTAATTGCAACATTTTCCAGCTTCATGACATTTTGAGAGGTGACTGTTGAGGTTCTCCTGCTCCAACTCGGCCCAAAAGATTTCATTTTGCCTGACTGAGCCACTGAAGAGGAACCTATACAGAGACAACAGACACTGAAGCAGCAGAGCTGGGACAGACTGGGGAGAACTGAGAAAGGCATCTGTAAACTGCTAGAAGGAGCAAGGGGAGGAACAGCAAAAATCACATCATCTCAGGGGAGGCAGCCAACAGTGTCTCTGAGGTGAGAAGTTAATAACTCCTGCCACCAGGCATCTTGCATGAGCAATCCTATCATGGTAACACCAGCTCTGTGTCACACTCAGCTCTTCACGAATACCACTGCAGGGCTGAAGGATGTTTACAGTTTTAGCCAGAGTTTTGAGAGTGACTTTTTCTTTTTATTCCAGTTTCCTATTAAAAGCTGATTGTCAGAGGCACTATAACCTGTTGGATGTCACAAGCCCACTAATTTATTTCCATTTCTGTCATGCATGGAGTGGAGGTTCACCTGCAACACCAGCTTTAATTAACTAACTCCCTATGTTCACTGCCTACAGAAAACAATGCCAGACTCCTTCACAGACAGGAGCGACTGGGGCTTCCACACTAAAATGCCAGGAAGTTTGAAAGTGTTAGATCAGAACTGGCTTTGAACTTTGAAATTTGTACTTCTGTGGAAAGACAATCAAACAAAGCCCTGCCAACAGATTGAGCCTCTGTTTTTTCTAAATGACAATTTCAGTTTTAATTTGCAAAAAGTCCCTGGCTCCTATTCTCTCCAAGAAGCCTTCAGATGATAAAGGTATGTAAATGAATTGGACCAGAAAGAGGGAAAAATGCAGGTTTGCCTGAAAGAAACATCCAGTTTACATTCATCATAAAACAGTATGATTAATTACAGCTTAAGGAGAGAAAAATATCCAAAAAATGGACAATGATAGATAAAACCAAGTTACACCCCTCAGCTGAGGAAGAGGTTTTTTAGTAATCCATTCCCCAATATGACGGTTATCTCTGCTTGGACAGCTTTCAGCTGCCTGTCAGTATTACCAGCCCAGGCTTTGCAGGAAACTCCTTTCTTTTACTGCCCTTCTTTCCTGTGACCTCCCTGACAGATGAAATTTCAACTTGCTCATCATCTTCTGTTTACTCTCAGGAAGACCTGA
The DNA here is from genome assembly GCA_013397975.1 of Machaerirhynchus nigripectus. Lineage (NCBI taxonomy): Eukaryota > Metazoa > Chordata > Aves > Passeriformes > Dicruridae > Machaerirhynchus > Machaerirhynchus nigripectus. Next base: position 128,868 of record VZRQ01005885.1, read on the forward strand.
CTGACAGAAGCACCTCAGCATGGGCAATGGGTGCAACTGGGATGCTGAAAAGAAAATGCCATAAAGCAGAGAGTGGTTCAGTGGGTATTTTATCTGGAGAATGTCAGGCAAATAATGCCAGGCAAATAATACAGCAAATGACAGGAATGATCCCTTATTAAAACCACAGTATTTGAAAAAAGAGTTTGATTCAAATTCAAACCTCCACAGAGCTGAAGGGAAGCCAGACTGGGGGCTCAACTGAACAATGCAGATCAGAGAGGGAGGAACTTGATTCAGCTTGTTTTAAAGTTTGGGCAGGCAAGAAACCTGCTGCTAATTTCAGCTTTGGCAGAATGGGAGACAGGCTGACACTGTGTTTTAACTGTGTTTCAAAAGTATTTAAAATATAAAAATATCTCTCTCTGCAGCTTCAACTCAAAGGCTGTTCTGCAGCTTAGCAAAATATTAGACCAAGACATTTTTTACAAGAAAGATTAATAAAGGACATAAAAGCTTTGGACTTTTTATTTTGCACAAACATTCTTTTTGGGACAGTGTTTCTTGACACTGATTAGAACAGCTTAGAAGAGACTTTCTGTAGCAGTCTAATTTATGTGTACAAAGACTTCATCACTGCTGTTGAAAGAGCACAGGAATACCTTTTTTTTCAGCTAAGACATTTGATTATATGTTGTTTGCTGAAGTCAGTTTGAGTATTTGCAAGAGGCAAAAAATGGCAATTCTAAATGAGACCATGGGAAAAAAAAAATCAATATTCCTTCCTACGCTCTTTCATAGAGAAACCTGGACATAAAAGAAAATAGTTCCACAAAATCTTCAAACAAGTGCAGTATTTAGGGGCAGCAACTGAAAACACTTGCTATATCTTTTAGCATAGCAATTGTCTGGCCACCTTTTTTTTTGTTTTTGCATAAAGATGGGTATCTATTTCTTTGGGATAATTCCATTTTTTTGGAAAAAAATTGTGTGTAATTGATACGATCTTTCAGTGAACGATGTCTCTCCAGTCTGTTATTTACATACAGTTTTTTTCAGGACAATAAAGGAATAGCACAGGGGTGAAGAGTATCTGTGCAGCCCAAGCAATTGTGCATGGTGTGGGATAAATGCAAACGTGGCCCCACTTCTCCTTAAAAAGGAGGGAACTTACAACTTGACCGAAGTAGTGATGGATAGCAAAAACAACCTCTCAAGTTATGCAGTTCCCCTCATTCCCAAATAACCATAAAGCTAAATCTATGCTTAGAGGAATATTATGACTGTCTTTGAAGTACAATTGAACCAAAGGTGTCTTTCCAAGCACACAAAATGGATCCAAGTTCAAGGAGCTGCTGGGACACAACGAGTGGAGAACACAGCCACAAGCAAGGAGTAGACAAGCTTCAAGGACACAGTGTTTCATGCAGAAAAACTGAGCTCAGACACCTGTTTAAAGTGGGTCGTGTACGACAGGAGGCTTACTAAGGACACACAACTCCGGAGAAACTGATTTTGAACACTGAGCCCATGTCAGCTCATCAGCCCCACCAAACGAGTCCAGCACTTCTGAGAAGAACTGGAAATCTGTGATCTGCCCTGAAATAATAAGGGAATTGTAGTTTCTTATTAGAAGGTTCACAGAGAGTTCAGTATGACTGAGAAATCTGGTCCTAACCCGACTGAAGGCTGAACATCTCTGCCAATACTACTCCGTTAATGGATCAAGTGTTCTGAGCAAATTTATAAACTCCTGCATCGAAAGTGTTTCACCAAATGCAGCTTAGCTTTCTGGATTTTCTACTTCACCTGTGAAAACATGATTTTGAATTATTCAAGGCTATTGTTATTCTACAAAAGAGAAAGGGGTGGATGTGATATGTAACAGTTTAATTTTGAAGTGTACTATTGCTCTCCAAATCACTACTGCAGCAATTGACCATTTGCATTACCAAGGCATTTGTTTACCTCATCAATTGCTAGAATCAAGAAGTGCAACAGCATCACACACAGTTTGATAAGGAAAGCTGTAGGTACAGAACAAGAGCACAGTCTATTCCTCTAAAACAGTACTCAGTTACAAATGCTGAACTAAGCCTGGATGCAGACTGAGACTCCTCAGTCTGATGAGTAGTTAAGCAAACGTTCAATGAAGACAAGAAAGAGATCACAGACTACCCTTAAAACTACAGGAAAGCAAGTAGAGTAAGCAAGCATGGTGTAGCAAACACTATTTCTTTCCAGTGGCAGAGTGACTGAACAGAAAGACTGCTGAATCACAATCAAGAAAATTTTTCCCTCCTTATAGTTTTGATTCATATTATTTGGAAAATGGCTTGTCACAGAACTTTAAAATTTATTCAGTCATTGAGTGAAGTAGCATATCTAATGCCTCTTGGTGGCAACAAGTGACAATTATGACCTTATGACAACAATCCTGTGCTGCCACACTTTTCTCCCTCACCTCCAGCGTAATGCAAGCATTTAGGGAATTCACCTTGCCTCAGTTAAGAGGAGCAAGTGAAATACTGAAAGTAAAATTCCATCAGAAAAGAGAAGAACATGAGAAAACAATCAAGGACTGGGAAAGCAGGTGCCAGCACTCTGCCAGCATTGAGCCATCTCAGGCTCTCGTTCAGAACAAATTTTGGATCCACCTGGGTAAACCTCTAGTTTTGACTCCTCACTCATTTAACTGGAGAGGAAGAATTGCAGAAAATACAGTATTTTATTTCCTTCTCCTCTACCTGTACTGAGAGCAACTAAAAAAAAAAAAAAAAACCACCCAGTGTTTTCTTTAAAACTGAAAGCTAGAATCTTTTGGTTTCATTCTATTAAGTGGAGGGGAGGGGTGAAATGTTTTGATACCAGTTAGAAGCAATTGTCTCATTGACTGCTATAATAAATCAATTACCATGTCTTTATTTCCCAGGTACCCCACCTCTGAAATGTTAAATACTGCTGTCTGCACAAGCAGGCACTTAATTTTTCAGTTCAATGCAAACTGTTTCAGAGATGAGAGATGCTCCGTGTTCTTTTGCAAGCTGTTGGCTTTGTTGTTCCTGCTTTTAAAATCAAGGTCATTCTGACTCAATGACCCTATTTGCTCTTTTTTTCAAGGCAAGCATCTCATAAACAGCTTAGAAGAGCCAGTTGTAGGAAGAAGAGGTATGCAGGGAGAAAGGGGCTCTTCCCTCAACTGAGGCTGAATTAATTTCAGTTACTAAATTTCAATGTGTGAACTTATCATCCTATGAATAATAGTTTCTGTGTCCTGGAGAAACCAAGCAAATTAAGCTGAATTATAAATGATGTGGTTAAATACAGAATAAACAAATACTGGAAAAATACCAGCAACTTTCTTTAAAAGAGACCAAAGCTAAAGAGCCTGTACCAGGAGTTCAAGCAAAGCTGCTTACATTGGCCAAAATGTCCTTCTAAAAAAAAAGAAGATAGGTTATAACTAAAGAGAATAAAACATTGTCCTGGGCTTTTTTCCCCCTCTTTTTTTCAAGTGATTAAATAAGGATTTCAGGGTCAAAAGCCAGTACTACTAGTTCATGCTGTACACTAGCAGACATAAAAACTGAAGACAAGACTTTGACAGTATCAAGTTAATCATCAAAAAGCAAGATCACAATTGAATTGTCTAGTCAGACATAACCCTTAGGAAGTAAAACAGGTAGTTATTATCTGAAACAGCTTAATGGCATTCTAGACTTCTGTTAAACGAACTATGCCACCATCATTCAAAATACTTAAAAAACAGCACAGACGTTGCTCTCCTCCTTTAACTCCCCCTACCCTCCTCATCATTTCACACAGCAGCCAGCCTCTTGTCTCCTTTCTTCCATACCACCCTTACCCCATCACAGTTCCAATTTTGGAGCAAAATTGCTCCAAATGCAAAAAAAAACAGTTTTAAGGTTTGTAATTTCTCTGCAGACAAGGAGTTGAAGGCCTATGTCAAACCCAAACTAATCCTAACTTCTGATCTATCAAATCCTTCAAAGCCAAAATGAGGGTAAAGTATATGACAACTTTTGTACACCTAAAACTCCAAATAAGTTTTCTCAGAGATCTATTTTAACACCTCAAACCTTTCATTCCTTAGTTATATATCACAGCCTACGGCAGCAATCACTGGGTTGCAATGTGAATAAACTCAACTGCCTTCTCCATCTGAACAACAGCGATGTGCCTGTCTCACCAGCCCAACAAAAAGAAGTCCATCTGTCTGCATCAGTCCCCTCTTAGTAGCACTTAGTCAGGAAGAGCTTGATCACATCACAGCATTTTCACTCACAAACTTCACAAAATTTCTCTTATTTTGAAGCTCACAAAAAAACCAATGCCTTGTGACAAACTGCATGAAAACAAGCAGAAGAAACGGGAGATCTTCTCTTCTCCTGTAGAAAGGAGGATAATTTCTCTTCTCTTGCATCTCAGAGCACTGTCAAATTTTTAAGATAACCTATTTAGAAGAACAAAACAAATTCCCAGATCCTTCGTTTCCTCTCCTGTGGGCACAAAGGATTAGAGAGGATCTTTGTAAGGCACAGGGCCACTTTTCATTTATCTTTTCTGCTACTTCGCACACGTACTTCAAATTGTACAGTAAGACAGGTGCTAGCAATGTGCAGTATTGTTATGCTGCTTTCAAGACCAGTAACTCAGTTTTGCATGCAGCTAATGACTGAGTCAGCTGGCAGTTGCCTGAGCAGCAATGGAAGTGTACAGCACAAACAGAAGTTTTAATTTATGTAAACTACTGCCATGATTTTTCTCCATGTATCTGAAACTGTTAAAGATAATACCAGTTTTAAAGGAATTAATGTAATCATTGCAAGAGCACAGGAAAGTCACTGATTCTACAGTAATTACTCCATGTAGGCGAGACAGGTAACAAGCAGGTTGGACCCTGCATATTCATGAAGTCGTTGCCACAGTAGAAGTTGTAAAGTTGTTGCACAAAGCTTCTTCCAAGAGGCAGAGACCTTGCATTAAAAAAAACCTAAAAACCTGGAAAAAGACTGCATAGGAGATCAGCATCCTTGATCTATTACCTCCTGTAATAATTCCTTTACTTTGATTTTGTCTATACAAGTAGTCTTTCTATTCCTTGTCTGACTAAAAGCTAGGCAAGGAATAGAAAGTCAGACTAAAAGTCAGGTTAGTTGCTGACTAAAAGACTTCTATTATCACCACTCAACTTTGTGCACTCACTCATAAGCACCCAGGTGATTCAACTTCTTCAAGCAAAAATCACCACTACACTTTAACCTGAACACACACCAAGCATAAGTCACAAAAATAGCTCAAGCATCTTAGTTTAATTTTAAAAAGCCAAACAGAGAGCTCAAACAAACAAATGCAGATACTCTGTATGACGAATCTCAGCCCACAAGGTTAAAATATCTGAACACCAGCTCCTATAAGACATACAGAGGGCAACTCCTCATCAGCTAAGCCCCAGCTCAGTGGGGACAATACTAGGGGTAAAAACAAAAAATGAAGTTTAATCTATAAATAGAATTAGTTTTTACAATTAACCGTAAACTGTAAATTGAAAATGTTTTGCTTTGAAGTGATCCCAAAAGGCATTATTCGAAGCTATCTGTGATGTTATGTGGGTGTACAAGCTTTCTGGGATCAACCTCAAAAGCATGAAGTATGTGAAATCCTGAAAAGGTGGTAGAGTCAGCTTACTACCTTTACAATTTACTTAAGCACAAAGTACTTACCAAAGCCCGAGTACTGAATACATTTGGAATAAAAAGCAAGAATTGTGTCACTCTTCCTTTTTGTTCCGTATTTCACTTCTAAAAAGAGCAGCTGCTCTGACAATACACAGTACAAATAGAAAATGACAATTCTTTCTTTCTTCTATCCCTATTGAAAAGCTGGCTACTCAGAAATGAGGTAACAAAACACAGAATGGCTTGGTTTGGAAGGGACCTGAAATATCATCTAGTTTCAGTCCCCTGCCATGGGCAGGGACATCTTCTACTAGACCAGGCTGCTCAGAGCTCCATCCAGCCTGGCCTTGAACACTTCCAGGGATGGGGCATCCACGGCATCTCTGGGAAACTTGTTCCAGAGCTTCATCACTCTCAAAATAAAGATTTTTTTTTTTCTAATAGCTAATCTATATCTACTCTCTTTCAGTTTAAAGTCATGTCCCCTTGTCCTATCACTCCAATTCCTTGTAAAAAGTCTCTCTCCATCTTTCTTGTAGGCTCCCTTAAGGTACTGGAAGGACATAATTAGGTCACTCCAAAGCCTTTTTTTCTCCAGGCTGAAAAGATGCTCCATCCCTCTGATCATCTTGGTGGCCTCCCCTGGGCTCGCTCCAGCAGGTCCCTGTCCTTCCCATGCTGGGACCCCAGAGCTGCATGCAGGGCTCCAGGTGGGTCTCAGCAGAGCAGAGCAGAGGGGCAGAATCCCCTCCCTCCCCTGCTGCCCACGGGGCTCTGGATGCAGCCCAGGACATATAACACCCAACATAAAAGTTAAGGGCTTTTGAGGAATCAGATTGTTATATCCTGTCACACAAAGGGAAAAAACATAACTAAGGAAATGTTTTTATCCTCATGCACTTTTTTCACACTGATTATTTAACTTTTTTGACAGCCAAGATTACTGCTTGTTCCAAAGCAGGTATTTCCTCTAAAGGCTGACTCAGTTAAAACCAGAAACATAAATTACAATATATTACTTTGTTAGTCCATAAGACACTACCTTTGTTTGGCTGCAATATCATTACAATACTATCACCAGAAATAATTCTGTCACATTGGCATGAATAACATCAGAGAGGGAGTTTAAATTAAAAAGCCCATTAGAGCAGTGATGAAATCACAGGGAAGTTAATGCTCTTTTTTTCCAGTGTCCAGGTACAACCAGTCTTTTTCTGTCTCATTCTCCATGACTTTGCAGAAAGGTACAAGAGGCTAAAAGTGAGAGGTAGAAAGAAAATAAGCAGACCACACAAAGCAAATAGACAGGATGTCCTATCTTCTCTCCACACTTAAAATGACAGCATACAGATGTTACTTCATCCATGAAAGAAACCTGGAAGACAGTAGGCAAGAACAACTTCCTCATTCTTCACAGGCAAATCTAAACTGATTTCTTTTGTTTATCCCAGCAGTCATCAGAAGGAATGAAAATTCAGGGAGCTACTTGAAATTCACAGCAAGATAAACATCACCTTTAGACACTCCTGGTTTTTCAAATCTGGGGTCATTTTCTAATAAGCAGATAAACATTTTTACTTGATGAAAAATAAAATGGAACAGCATTTATATTAATTCTTATGGCTCCCCCTTATCTTTACCTTTCTCAGTATCACAGAAGATTGAGTAACTCCTCCCACCAGCTTTCTCAGGTTTTTCCCCTGTTACCATTTTGCACAACCTTGGGCCAGCAAGAAAGAAGTGCAATGCAGGTCTACAACCAGAAACACAGCAGGGTCAAGTTGTTCTTTGCTTCTTTAATTTACCAATTCATATTACACAGCGTAAAACTTCACCAGCAGTCATGATGGGGGATTAAAAATTCCTACATTCCTCCTTTCATTTCCCATTCCTGAAAAGGAACCAACTTAAACCACTGACCTGTGAAAGACAGAAAAACATTCCTGTGTATTCTGCAGCTCCATTTGTACATAACTGAGGCCTTAGGTCATGCAGGTAATTACAGATTGATCCCTTCCAATACTATACCTGTCTAAAGTTTGGTGCAGTCTCAGATTCAAGGCCTCAAACATCAGAGAACCAATACAAAATCTGAACGTTTTTGGTATGAAATAAATCAAGGAAATTATTTTACTAAATAAAGGAGCTAATTTTGATGAGATGCCAACTACCCTCTTGATAAGCTCTTTCTTTCCAGCATAGTGTATTAGTTTGTTTTCCCAAAAGACATGATCCTGAGTATTACTGAACCAATATTTTAGCTATTTTTACTTATACTTCTACAAAAAATCCTGCTGTTGATGTCCTGTATTTCACTTTCAGAATAACTAAATAAAACTCTTTAAATAACCTGCTAACAATCACAGAGAATCTAGAAATCCTATATTTAAATCATGGATTAGAGGTGAGTTATTTTATGTTGAGGACAGAACTTGCATCCAGTGAAAGTATTTTATTAAAAATAATGCTGACTGCAAATCTTGTCATCCCAGAACTCCTCAAGAATTCAAGTTTCAATCTCACTGAACAGTTCTGGTTGGAGAAAAATTGAGGGGTAGAAAGGATCAATGGTGTGAAAAACATATCCCAGTACTCATAAGGAGGATTTAACTTTTCAGAAAGGAACCCAGATGGGTGGCTCCTGAGGTGTTTTGATTGAGATGCTCTCATTTTGCATAATCTTTTCTTACAGAATTTTAAAAAGCCTGGCAGAAGGAAAGGCACACACCACTGGAAAATAGCCGCTTAAAAAGATTCAGAAAGCAAGTAGGCAGAAATCCAGCAAAATTAGTACCATTCAGTCCACATGCTCGTTCCTCTTCCATCGGGATGGCCCGTCTTCTCCTTAAAGCATTTTGAAGGTTACTTGCACCATAGATAATATGGGCATGGGGTGTTCCCTCCTTCTGTGGGTGCTTTTCAATGGGCTCAATGAAGTAACTCCCATGGGGCAGATGGAAATATCCAGTCTGAAAACAAGCACGAAAGAGTTAATCACTCCTGTTCTGTACTAGAAGTCAAAAAAGAAATACACTCTTCTTACCACCATCCCCAAACTTTCCTCATAAGCCAGTCACTACACTGCAGAAATATGAAAACAGCAGGTTTTCAGTATTTATTTTGCTGCATACATCAAGGCTGTTTCATACCTCACAGACATAACAGTCCAAAGGGAAACAGAAAAAAATATCTCATTCCTAATAACCTGAAACTCAAGCAAAGACTCTCATATTTTTACAAAGCCACTAAAAGGTCAAAAGTTAATTTGCCAAACATGATGCATGAGGAAGAGTTGCATCTTATTCGTCGGGTGTTTTGCATCCATTCCCTGGAGATCAAGACTGGAATAGAAGCTGTTTCATAAGTGTAAATAGAAATTCTGTTCCCAGCTGCAGTTCCACAATCAATTACCCGATCCATCAGATGGGCTGGACCGGGTGGTCCATGCTTGACCCAGACTAGAAACCCTAACTGGCACCCAAGCCAACACTACAATGGAAGAAATAAAAAGTTTTTCATGAATTAGCAAGCCATTGAGAACGTCCCATAGATCAGCTAACAAAGGCTGCAATATTTCACATGCTGTAACTTTGGTATCAACCTCCTGGCTTTGTCTGACCGACAGGGGCTTTGATACCCATCTGGACTACACAGGATCATTTTACACCTCCCCCTGCTATGATCCAGGAGGCACTTCCAATGAGACATGGCCTTGGTCTGTTGTGTCTCACCATTTTGGTAGGATGCAAACATTCCAAAACCATTGTATTTGCCCTCCCACTTCAAGGTATGTGGAGCAGTATTAAATCTAAAAGCAAATGATCTACTGACAACCCAGATCACATGGGGGATGTGACAGGAGGCTGGGGTATTCCAGTTTTGCTTTATTATGTTTTACTGTGGGTTTGTTTCTTCTTCACTTTCTTGGTGTGGTCAGTGCAGCCCTCCTAGCCTGTTCTGGAGCAGGGAAAAAAATGCAGTAACACTCAATCTTAGAATGACAGACAAATTCAAAAATCTTTTGAAATGCTCCAAAGCCTTACAATTTCTCTGGACTGTTGTAAAAGCCAGTATGAGGGCAAGGATGTGAAAGAAATCATATGAATGGATGAAAAGCATTCTTTTCATAGCATTTCTTTTCATTCATAGGCTCTATGGACAGGGAGACAAAAGGCAGCTCACTGAGATACCTTCTGCCCCCACCACTGACTGCCACAGGCCCAATACATCCCACAGCAAACTGGTACAAATAAGTATCTGTGGCTGTCACTTCACAGTTTACCCAACAGTTCTGAAGATCAGAAACTCTTTTGTTCCAATGAAAGTCAAAGTTTTAAAGCCAGAGGTCGGCGTTGGTTTGAAGCCTTGTTTACACCCATAGAGCACCAAAGGTTCAGAACTCATAGTCCATGTGTTCATCTGGGATTACAGCTATTGGCCATATGGGTTTTGTTTCATTTTTAAGAGAAAAGAGATGGAGACGTCTGATTCTTAAACAACATACAGAAAATTCTCATGTTTCTTTTTAAATCATAAATCAAGGCATAGGACCAGAGTCACACTGCAGAAGCAGTAAATCCCACATTCACATTGGATAAAGACGTGAGGCGAGAGTGAATCTATACAGCAAGAATGCCTCTACAGTGGTCAGACCATGAAATCTGTGATGTGGCTTTCCTCACGCTGCTCAGGGAATCAGTGCACATTCACAAATCCTTGCCCATTCCTTTTCACTCCACAGGGTTCAGTCTTTGCTGGATATTGGTAAAGACAGGACTGTGATTATTTTGTGGGTTTTTAAGCCAGCTGAGACCAGCAAGAACTAGCCATCTTCACTTGCAGATCCTGATATTTTAGAGCAAGTGGCAATAGGCACCGGATTATTGTGTCAAGGTGCATCTGAAACAAGAAAGCCAGGCCATCATATAAAAGGTTGTAGTGGGTTTAGTTCGTAACCTGGCAGAAACACCAATTTAGTGTAGTGGGTTTGTTTGCATTTCTTACTTTCTGTGAGGTAAGAATTAGGAGGAATGCAAAGCAGGTTCCAAACTTTAAAGACTATAAAGAAGTTTATTAACATAACTAAAAGAAAAAGGAATAATAAGGGTCAGAATAAACCTTCAGAACACTTCCCTCTATCCTCCTCCCTCCTCTCACTTACAACATAAAGACACAAACTTGGGATTATTTCAGTCAATTTACCAACTCTATAATAGTCTCTCATCAGTTCACTTAGGGAGAGGAGTCTCTTTTGCCCATGCTAT
>VZRQ01005885.1:141278-191634 GCA_013397975.1 Machaerirhynchus nigripectus
TGAAGAGAAGTTTTCCTCATTTGAACTTCCTTATGAAAAGCTACCATGTAATACAGCAATTTAAATTGTCAGAAAACAGGGATGGGGTGTGTGTGTTTCTTTGGGGGGTATTTGCTTCCCTCAAAGCCTACAGGTGAAAACCTACAAATCTGCCACAGAATTTTTTCTAAATTGTTTTTTCTCCCCTCTTCCAAATCTCACACGTTGCCTTCAGATTCTGACATACTGTGGCTGCAAATGTTTAGCATACTGTATTTGGGAGTGCTGCTATACCATTTAATGGGATTTTCAATTCATGTGCCTCAGCATTTTGACACAAACAGCTCCCTGAACAGATCACATCTCCTACATTGCACGTCACTTGCCAGGAGGACAATGGTGAGCCTCAGACAGTTCTGATGTAGTTTTCAATCAAGTGTTTTGATTTTCAGTAGAATCTGCATTTTCCAGTAGAAAGCAGATACTTTTCATATATTTCTTCCAGTCAAAAGCTTGGGGGTTTGTCAAAATACATTTTCTGGCATATTTTTTTTCAATCAGTTTCACGTAGGAAGTTGAAACTGAGTCCTGTGGGAAGGGAAAAAGCAGCTTTACCCTTGGCTATGGTTTTGGAATTGCAATACTGTGCCAGACAGGAGGGGCTGGAATTAGTGGGTGTTTTTCAGGAGAAAAAGGGAGGGAAAAATCAACAATCTGTAGTCTAAAATTACAATAACTGAGTATGTTGACAATAATGCCAAAAAAAATAACATCTGTAGTGAGAACAGTGTTTAACTCCCTGAAACCACACAATATTTCTGACAACAAATTTCAGACAATATTTTTGACAACAGTGACAGAATCTGAAAATACAGTGACTTCTAGAAGCAACACGAAACAAAAATAAGAGGATGAGATCCTGGTTTTACCTTTAGGTACTTTGCTCCGTGTGTTTATTATAACTGTAATACAAGGTAAGAGCAGTTAAGTTTGAATAAAAGAATTAAAGAAAAAAATTGACATATGGAACATGCATTACCAAAGAACTGCAGCTGCAAATAATCGAAACTGAACTGGTGAAGTAAATTATCTGTTAACATTACACACGCTGAATTTATTTGCTAAGTGTAATCACTTAGCTCCTTTCTGTATGTCCCTTTTTTTCCTAGGGATCTTTCTTTTTGAATTTCTCATCGGTTCCTGTTTCAGCCGAAACAGAAAACCTAGCATCCAGATGAGATTTTTCCCTACATCCTCAGACAGAGCTAGAAAAAAACAGACCTGCCATGACGTTGCTCAAACAGAAAGAGTTTGGGGTTTTTAGGTGCTGAGTAATTTGATGAAAGACTTTTACGAACACCACCCAGAGAAAAGGAGAGCATTCTAGCTCTTACACACTTCTACAGGAAAAAAATTACGGTTTTAGCACAGCTTAGTGAAGAAGGTGCTGTGATACTGAAACACAGGCTTGTAGTTTATCATACCTTCGGTCTGAAATGTAAATAGCTTATTTTTAAGACTAAGTAAGTAAAATAACAGAATACTATCATTCCATAAGATTTTATGTTCTTTTGTCATGCTTGTATGTTTTAGGAGCTGCCAGTAAACTGGCAGAGGTGCAGAATTACGGCCTCAACAATGTGGGCTCAGAAAGTTCAGACACAGAGGACAGGAAAAATAATAGCCACATTTACAGCAAGGTGTACTTTTATGGAAGAAAGTAAGGTATCTGGAGATGAAGGAGTGTCTGACATCCTCCAGTTCCCAAGGGAGAGACATCAGTTCTGGACACTTCAGAGAGATGGGTCTTTCTGGCTGGGGGCATATGCTCAGCCAAGGAGAGAAGGCAAGTCCCTAGGGCCAAGTCCATGAGCTACCATACAACCACCTAAGATACACAATCACTCAGCTGAGAGACTTTGCAGAGAATCAGCACTCTGCGTTATAGCCCCAGCTTGCTGGTGACCACTCTCAACTTCATTTCTTCTTTTCACTCTTCCCGGATGAAGGTTAGCTAGGATAAGTCTTAAGAAGCTAAGGCATTAAAAACGCCCAGCTTTTATAAAAGCATGTAAGAGAAACAAGCAGCCCAAAATATCCCTTCATTTGCCCCTCTGCTGTGCCACAGATACAGTTCATTAAGTAATTCTGAATCAGGAGTCACATCTATGGACTCACTGCAAGCTTTGCATCTTGCACAGAATCTGAAGCAGCCTAGGTACGTTCATTTCTACTCGAGGAAATCCTCTGTGAAATTAATCTTCTGTAGAGACTGCACCAGGCTCACTTGAAAATGTACAACTTGGAATACATTATTTTAAAAGATGTCTTTGTTCATGCTTCATTCAGGTCATGGTATCCTCAGCTATCACCTTCATTGTCCATCCTAAAAACATTTATTACTTCTTCTATTTTGTGATTTTCCTTAAGAATAAACAGTCCAGGTATCTTATTCCTACGTTCACTTGTGAGTGCCCTGTTGTTGCAGCTATACTGGCATTGTAGAAATACCCCATCTTGTTTTCTCATTACAGAAGATCCACAAATTATGATAATTGCGTGGCCATGAAGTTTCTTTGAGCCTCATTAGGTAGCATCTCTGCAGCCTTCTGCTTTGAAATCCCCAGCAGTTCATGAAGAACATGAAGCTCCTACATCTCTAACTGTGCCCAGCAGCAGCCAATTCATGTTGTCCAGTTCCTTTCCATGTTCTCACATTCTACTTTTTGAACTATGCCCTACTTGATCCACACAAGCCAAAACTGTCCTCCTTTGCTCTATCTAAATCTCAGACACACCATTAAATTCCAACAGTGTAAAACTTCATTGTCCACTAGAGTACTAGTAACTGGACAATTTTATGGCCTTGAAATTGAGCAAAGATAGTATTTCATAAATTGTACAGAACTTTCAGTGCTGGTCATAGCAAGCTGAAACAAGGTGTGTTTGCCACATGCTGAGCATGCAGCAGGTAGATGGCATGACACAGCTGAATAATAATTCATAAACTCAAACTCAGTTTGAACCCTTCTTCTACTTACCACTGTGATTTCCACAGTGCAGCTGAGACAGACCACCAAGGACTGCCTGAAGTCCAGAGCACCCCAAAGATCTGGGGCTCCTTCTGTCAGTATTCCCTTGTTGCTTAACTGCTGATGAGTCCCCTGGGGAGATAAGGTCACAGTTCTTTGGGCTGCCCAGTCTGTCCACAGGCAGTGAGGTGACACTGCACCAGGACAGGCTGGGGCATGGTGCCCAGTCAGTGCTCTGAGCCACACAGCAAGTTACATCACTTGAAGATGTTACCTTGAGAATTTAATATACACAGATGAGTTTCCTCCTCCAAGAGTCAGCTAGGTCACACTGGCACTGCATCAAGCAAGGACTATAAAAAGTAATAAGGTCTCAAGCTCTACCTCAGGGTGAATATAATAGCAAACTTAATATAAATTTGAAAATCAATCAGCTTTGCTATCCAGTTTGAAGGACACTCTTTGGTGAACAATAACATATTTTTATGAGTTTTTTACTATTCTTCATATTTATGCTTTCCCCTTCCCCCTTCTCCCCTGTTTTTATATTGAAAGTGTTAATGGCAACAAGTGGGGGAAAAAGTAATAAAAAACCCTGCTGCTTTTCCAAGAGCAAGAGGTTTACTTTGATTGTAGTCACAGGAGGGTGAGACTATCAAGTTTTTACTTCATTTGGGATTGAAAAACAACTCAGACAAGTGTTACTGCTCGGAGACAAAGAGTTTGCCCAATTCCTTCAAAGACATTTTGGGAAAGGAAGAAAGAGCAACAGCTGTTTTCTTCCCAGAAAATACTCGTGCAATATCACTCACATTTTTCTAATTGTGAGAAAGCACTGTATCCAGGGGGCTTATATTGGACAAACTGGGAGGTTTTTTTATCTCATTAATATTAGAACTGCTTTTCATGAAAATGCACATTAACTATGTAAAAATAGTTTGTACTTCCTAGCATTTGAAATCCCCTCTGACACTTTCAATAAGAAGTTCTGAAGCTTTGATTTGGAAGCCAGTACATTTTTACAGTTTGCAAAGCAGGTTATGTTTGATGATTTAAAGCCTATCTAATGCTGAAGAGTAAAGATTTAACACCAGATTGTTAAGAGGTTCTGTGCCTAAACAGTGCTGTCTATTAAGAATGAAAAGACAGGCAAGAGGATCCACAAAGCAAACATGATCTCTAATCACAGAGACAGAAAGCACCATAGTTGTTTTGGCTTCCTGCTCACTTACATTCTAAAACTAATTTCAAGCTAGTGAGCATGACAGTGTTAATACTGCAGAGTTCAAACTTTATTAGAGAATAACTAAATGCAAACATTTGATCAAATGACAAGTGGCTTTGTTTCTATTGACACGTATTGTTTGTATTACTGTGACCTACAGGAACCCCAGGCAAGAGCCAGAAAGCAGAGATACAAATGATGACAGCTGCCACAACGTGTGCAGATAGATGGAAGAAAGCACAATTATCCCATTTTCCAGTGGATGAAAGTCTGTCAGGAACTTTACTCCTCTCAGCAGGAGAGCAAGGGAAGGTCACAGCCAAACTTCTTCCTCTCCACAGAAATTATTTTGTTTGATGAAACAGAAGTCTGTGTGGAAAAGCAGCATCAGACTGACCCACCTACTGATGCTCTCCTCTCTTCATTCGGTTCAGCCCAAAACCAAGAAGTGGTGTCAGGAGCAGACAGCATATTTTAGGTCTGCATTTGTCATCATAGGTGTGCTGGGAGAGGAGGCTTCTGCCTCTCGTTTCCAAACTCATGAAGCTGCACAGCACAGACAGGACTTAGGAATTAATTTCAGCATGCCATGGAAGGGTCATGCCATCACTTATCATCAGTGTCATTTCAAGGTGACAGCAGCTCATCCTGATGCCCTCAGCCTCTTCTTTACTTACCACCTGCATTTCCAGTGCCTTTCCAAAAGGTGAATTTCTGGTACCAAAGGAGCAGCACTGTGACATGGGAGAATCTTCTCATGAATACACGAGGAGTCATGGATTCTGGTCAACACCTGCAGCTTGAAACACACTGTCCTTGTTTCCAGGGTGGTGTGTGCAAGCAGCTGCTCCATTTGCTCTGCACAGCCTTGTGACAGCCTGCGAGCCACACTCAAGCTGCAGCTTGTTGTGCTATCCCTGGGGAGGAATGAAGGGGGAGGGAGCTTATCAAAACCAAATTCCTTACAAAACAGGAAAATTCAGTCCTGGATGAGGGCAGCTGTGGCGAGTGACACACTACACCAAAAAGGTTATTCAGCACCACAAACCAGCCTCTGTTTAGAAAAGTAGTAAGAACTGGGATGTTCTTACTGGAAGGAGAGGGGAGAAGAAAATAAATGATACTATCGAAACAAGATTCAAACTGAGTCCAGAACTCGCAGGACAAAGTGCAATCTCTAGTACACAGTCCATGCTCAGCACGTGCCACTCCAGGAACCAGCATGATGGTAACTGGCCATCACCACGCAAGTGCTGAGCTCCTTCTGGCCTGAGGCAAAGCCCATGCCACTCCCTTGACTTTCCTGGTTATTTCTGTCAGCGTGAGAAGGGAGAACAATGTGCTTTCATGACTGCATCTGGCACACCACTACGAATGTTTTTACAAATGTAGTACGAGTCCCAGCTCCCTCCCATGCATACCTAAGCTGGAGGCTGATCTGATTCAGCACTGGATTCCGGTCAGTTTAAAAGCACAACGCATTTGAGTTAGCTCTGAATGTGAGGTAAATCCCTCCTTGAAGCTTGAATTCTGACTGAAACCCATTTCCACTAATATGAAAGGTACGGTGCACACACTGATATATCATCAAATTTACCTGCACACGCAAGACACTACAGCTCACAGGCAGAAAATTAACTTCTCCCTCAGAGCTGCAGAGAGATGACCCATACTCTGAAATACAAGTCGTGCAAAAAGCCCACTCCAGTAAAAGCAAAACCGTGCAAGACAAACAAATACTCTTCAATCTACTAACTATCAAGTTTCTGCTCAAAACCTGGCAGGACATACTCAGGAAAACTATTTACCTGCAAAAGAATAAGAAAATACTTTTCATACAGATAAGAGAGATGTTGTCTGCAAATTATACGTTCCTGAAGACATGCTCATGGTTCTGTACAGTAAAATGTTTCACTGAAAAAGTTTACTTAAACCCAAAGTATACCAAATCAAATGTGGGACAAAACCAGTAACTCAGTAGAGTACTTAGACTAAGACTAGCATAAAAACTCTGGTAATTTTCAGGACCTTCTGCTGGGAGCATGATCTGATGAAATCTGAAGGGTGTCTGAGGTGGTGAATACTTTAAAGTGCTTCTGAAGCTGGTGGGAAATCAACAAGTCCAACACTTTCCAGAGCATGGCTCTGTGTAATAAGCACCTAGAAAGGCTGGAAAGCAGACAACCTGGAGAGCTCTTGCCTGTTTCCCCCTGGCAAAAAAGGTAGGGAGTTTTGAAACATGCTGGCAGGTAACAAAACATGTTTTCACCCAAAACAGGAGGTTCACATCCCTCTTATGCTGAGGACCCCAGAGCTGGATGCAGTGCTCCAGGTGGGTCTCACCAGAGCAGAGCAGAGCAGAGTGGGGAGGCAGAATCCCCTCCTTCCCTGCTGCCCACGGTGTCCTGGGTACAGCCCTGGAAACAGCTGGCTTCTGGGCCAAACATGTCTCTCCAGTGTAGAAACAAGGATGTCAAGTGGCATGGTGTCAAATGCTTTGCTCAAGTCCTGCTAGATGCCACAAAAAACTGGAAATCAGGAATGTTTTAGAGAGGTACCAGAAACAGCTGGATAAAACCATGTAGCAAAGATCAGTCCCTCATTTTTGAATAGAAAATACCACCTGCAGCTCAGAAGCCGACCTTATGTCAAGGAGATATCCCTACTTTCCAGCCTACTCTTATGCCTCTTGCCAGGAATCTGCTATTGATCATTATTTCCTTCTGAGAGTCAGTCACATACTCAACAAAGCCAAGGGTCTGAAAAACTAAAACCCTTCACAAGGAAATCTCAATCTGCTGCTCAGATGCTGTCTTTGCCAGAGCATTTTCAGTAGAAAAAGAGGCTCTCTTGGTTGAGTGCTTTTTCATTCCTTTTGCAGTCCAAAGGGCTTGTTCCTATTGTACCTTTCATGCTCCAGGTTTCTATCTCCTTGAAGCTCTAACATCAGCCCAAGATATCCTTCAGGGACTTCAGAGCAGAACATGTGCACACCTCTCTCACTTCAGACTAACCCTTCGTGTCCCAGAATAACTGTGGGGCAGGCTGGGCTTTTGGGCTGACCCTGTTCTGCCACAGGTCTTAACTCCTCATGCAAGCAGCAACCACTTCTTCTTAAAAGTGCCCATTGTCCAAACCGTTCTTGAGGAATACACTTTTGTCTGTCTGCAAAAAGAAAATGTCTTAATTGTACAACTCACCCATGAGTTCAAAGGATCAAAGGATTAGGTTTCAGTCTAAAAATTATTAATTTAATAATTAATTTAAGATTTCCACTTCACACTGTTTTGATATGTGTGGGTTTTTTATTTGTAAACTATTTCTATAAAAAAACAGGCTTTGACTGTTGAAAAAATGACTGGTTTTATTTCAAACTGACAAGAATTAGACCTTCCATCAAAATCATTCTTTGTCTGCAAAGATTTCTTTCGCTGTTTTGGAAATACAACACTTTTTGCAATAAGAGCATTCATTTTGTCTTAAAAGGAGCAGTCAGACTTTTAGGTTTGAATGCAGTATCCTGTAGCACACAAAAAAATAAGGCCTTTAAAATAGAAAAGAATTGAGCTATTTATCTGGTAAAAAGATTGCAGTGAAACATTCTTTGGAACCAAGCAGGTGAGGAAAAGTATTTTGCTATAATAATAAAAGGACTCATTTTCTTTCTGTTAAAGTTCAGTTGTCTTCTTTTGCTCACAGGACATTAAAGTTCTGTCTCTAATACTGGCATGTTTTGAAATCCTCATGATGTACCTCCCAGGAATTCAGAAACCATGAATATCCCTTTAAACTTAAAAAAAAAGGCACAGATGTTCAGCTTCTTTAAGAATTCAGCTGTTTGTTCCTTAGGACTTTCAGTACTTTTTACATGACACTGATAACAGTGATATGTAAAAAAATCCTGCAAAAGAATAAGAAAATACTTTTTGCACAGATAAGAGAGATGCTGTCTGCAAACGAGACATGTTCCTGAAGACGTGCTCATGGTTCTGTAAATAAAATGTTTTAGTGAAAAGGTTTACTTAAACTCGAAGTACACCAAGTATCTTCAGCTACTATTCAGCATGATTCTTACTAATCTGGGAATACTAAAAATTCAAAAACTGGGTAACAATGGAAAGAAATAGAAGATACTAAATATTAGTTCATAAGCAGTCCTGACAGAACCCCAATGGACTTAGGAGTTCTTTAAAGGAGAGGTGTATTTGACTCATAAACTTCTAACAAGCTTTTGTTTGCTCACAGAACTGTTTACAAACAAATTTATGAAGTAATTCAGGACTGAATCATCAATATTTCACAATTAACCTCTCTCAAAGATGAAATTAAAAATACAGTACATACAACAAGCAATCCATTCTGCTCTCACTATTGGCCAGAGCTGCACAGTAAATACCAGAATTTTACTGCAGAAATCTTTTCAACTAAGACATGAGAATGTGACTTTTTGAAAGACACATTCTCAAATGAGGTTTTTTTCTACAGGATGATGCCAGAACATGAAAATTCCACTGAAGCATCAGTAATGGAAATGCTATCATTGACAAATAATGTTTTCACACAAGGGAAACAAAAGCTTTATTTATGTGTGTGTGTGTCTGTGTGTCTGTGTGTCTGTGTGTGTTCCTCTCCAAAACAATTCAGGCAAGATTTTCTCAAGTTGATGTGTTTCTTTGTCAGCCTTTTTTATTTCTCCTCTCTGACAATGAAAACCAGAAAATAAACAAATACATCCCTGGCTCTCAACCCCACTGATTTATTTGCAGCAGGAACAGACATGACAGGCTACATCACACAACAAACTACGAGTGGATTCCAAAGGCAATGAATAATCCCCTCTAGGCTCAGATGAAAACACATGCATTGTTCCCATCCCTTCTATTGTCAATTTAAAATATGCTTGACCATATTCTATACTCAGTACTCAAAGCATAGCAGCACTTACAGATCCCAAACCCAAATTTTGTATGAGAAGACTTTTGGGACAGATTCTGCCAGAGCACAGCCAGAATCACAGAGGTGGTTTAGTGCAACTGGCAGTTAAAAATCACTTTGAGGAGGCTTCTTTCCCCAGTGCTGCTGGCTGTTTTCCAGTAGCTACACCAGCTAATCCTAGCCCAGGATACACTTTCTCCTTCCCTTCCACAGCCAAAAATGGTAGGAGATCTCTGGATTCTGCCTGATTTTCTTCAAAACATCAAGACTCACCCGTATCTTTTTGCAGTTTCAGCAGGTCTGGACAGTGCTGCTGAGGGGACAACAGCCACCCTCCCGCTGTGCCTGCCCAGACACTGCTCAGAGCCCTCCTCCTTTGGCTCTAGACTTTCCCATGCAGTTAGTGCCAAAACTGTCCAAAACCCCGTGTTTGGCTTCCTCACATAATGTGATCCCATTAATTTGGCACAGTCATTGATTACCTTTCACTGAGAAGCCCTAGAAAATACATAAATATAGGATGCTTTTATCTTTGGTCTCCGTAGTTTTCAGACAGTTTTTTCTGCTGGCTTTTTCCATAGTTCAAGTCTCAGTCATTATCTTCTGAGGCTCCAAGGAAGCTATTGGGATTTGATTGTCTGCTGCCCTTAAACAATAATCCTGCTAATTCAAGAAGGCTGTAACACAGCTGCAGAAGTGAAAGATTAGCTCTAGCTCCAGCATTTGAAACCCTGTTCAGCTCTGAGCCACAGTAATGTGTACTGGAGAAAGCAAGCTAACGAGGGATAAGCAAAAAACACAGTTACACACACACGCGTGGATTAACGTCAAGCACACGTGAAACACCAGAAGTACAACAGGCATCTCAGTTGGACCCCTACAATCACAGAAGGTTTGAGCACCTGTGCACTACAGCTACACTAGAACTGAGAAAAGAACCCTTAGCAATTAATCCTTGCAACAAGGATTGCAACAAACCTTCTGACCTTTGTCTCATTCTACTGGTGATGCATAAACACAAGTAAATTAGTTGAACTGAATTTGCAGCCCTTCAGATGGAGCATTTGTTAAATACATATATCTCTATACATATATATATATACATATACACTAGCCCTTTTCAAACGGCAGAGAAATTATTTTCCTCTACTACCATAGATGTTTTAGAAATATCCTACTCCTGCTGGCATGTGTGCCTGTATATGAAAAAGAGACAGACACAGAGCATATCAGCCAATATTGCTGGTCCACTGATACAGATTCCTCACACATAAGGAATCCATATGGATTTTTCGGACAACAGAGTGAGAGCCACAACTCCAAATTATCTGTATGACGAATGGCCAACAAACAAAAGACTCTAACACTAATATTAGTGACACTAAGACCCAGTAGCAAACACTGCCTCCTTGGTGACACACACCATCTGCACATTTTAGGGACACTCACAGAACTGCCAGCATTTGCAAGCTGGGTTTCTGAACTGAAAGGCTCAACAAACTTTCAGAATCAAACAGAAAACTTAATTCCTTTCACTGAGAGGAAAAGTTAGATCAGCAAAATGTGTATCTAATATAACATCTTCCAAAGAAAAACATCCCTTCCCAGCTTGCACAAAATCCTGCTGCCTTTTATTCTACATTCACAGTCTCACACCAATTTTTGGGGATATTTATGCAGAACGTACCACGATGTCTGTGACTCAGACACACAACACTATTGCCATGTGAATTAGTATTCCTTAGAACAAAAACAGTAAAAATGAGTAATACCCCACATGAGAAAAGTTTATTTTATCATTTGGGGTCCCTATAGAGATATGGCTTGAAAAACAATCCAACAAACAAGACCATGTACATTCATTTGCCATAATGGGATGCATATGTGGGTTTACAGACCTCCCTGTGAGTCTCAGAAAGAAAAAAATCCATGTTACAGACAAAGCTATACGATGTTACAGGCCATGCTTCACCTCTTGAGGTACCCAGCAAATTCTTTGTGTGGTAGTCAAGGCACAGTTCATTATAAAAATATGCTTCCTATGGATCTCTGTGACTGGCCACCAACCAAGTCTTTTTTTTAATGTCTGACAGAGTCCAGGATCTATTAAACATGCACAATATACAGAGGAATCAGAAGCACATCAGAAAGCCAGTCTATAATGGAGACAACTGTCTGTGTATTAAAGTTTGCCTGCTTGTACTTCCACAGATGCACTGATCCAGGCCACTTCTGGCCTTCCAAGAACAGCAATCCATTAATCTCCTCCCAAACTGTAACAAAGTCTGAGGTAAACCTTTTTGTTCTTATTTTGCAACATTTACTACTTTTCAGACACAGTATCATATTCCCAGAAAAGTTTAACAATCACTATGCTGCAAATTAAAAAGAATCTTTTCCTGGATAATTAACACCAGGTATCTCTGCGAAGAGTGAAAGAATAAGGGTTTCATCAGTCCCCTGCTTCCAAGGGGGCTTCCAAGGGGTCTTCTAATAGGAAAGCCCAAACAGAAAAAGAATGTGCAAGCAGAATAGTGAAATGCACGTGAGAAGTACATTTGAATTAATTTCTATTAGAGCTCTATCCAAGTTCAGACCTATCCACTTAGACCACAGCATCCTTCTACCAACACCTGGAATTTCAAAACCACATCCATTTAATAAATGGCACTTTTTGTAATTTACCATCCAAGAAGAACATCATTTTACAACACTTGGAGGAGCACAGAAAACTTTATTAGGTTCAAAGATCTTGTTGAAAAATACCCCACAGTATTTTCATTCCACTGTTGAGGTGAGTACTCTTTTGACTGCCTTCTCATGGTGTAATTATCCTTCTGCCAGCCCTACCATCCACACTGTATGTCTCAGTTGTCCATTTGGACATGACTAACCAAGTGAAAAGGTTGGGGCAGTCGGTGGAATTGCCGTGACATTTTGTTTTCAGAGGCTATAGGCAGGAATCAAGGAACAAAGTTTGTGCTTCTGCTCAACTCACTCTAAAGATTGCTGTAGCCTAATTTCACCTCTCTGAGTCTGCCATCCAAGAACCACCTAAAAACATCTGCTGAGCTAAATCTCATGTATTTTGGAAAGATAAGGACTGATTCTGAGGGCTGATAGCCTGATGAGATGGAGTCATGAAAGCCATCACAGAAGAAGAGTTCTTAAATCACCAGGGTGATTTAAGGTATCAGGCAGGTCACCTCATGACAGGTGGAGTCTAGTGGTGGAGATCTGGACTCTGGTGGAACAGACTTCATGACAGAGGCTCTGCTGTTCTGTTCAAGCAGATATTCTGAGCATCCTTGTATCTCTGGTGTATTTCCCAAATGCTTCTGGTTTCAGTCGTCTATGTGTGATTCCAGACTGAATTGCTGTGGGGTGGTAAACAGCAAGTCAAGCTGGAGATAAGCCAGACACTTTCTAACTTTCTGAAAAGGCAATATTTAAGCCACGTTGGTGCAAGAAATAACCCTAAAGTCTTCCTTCCTTCCTTCCTTCATACTTACCTTGCTCCTTCTAACACTGAATGTTGCTGTTCAAAAGAACTCAGCCCTTTCTTCATCGAGACACCAAAACATCTTTGAAAATTCAGAGATTGGAAGGGATGTGAATGGTCAAGCTCACAGAGAGGGCTGGGGAGCAGAAAAGGCTGCTACACAAAAGCCCTTGAGCTCATGAGAAGTTCTGCTGCTGGTTCCCAGAAGAAAACCCAGTGAGGGTATTGCAAACTGCAGGGAACAGACAAGCCCATGGTTTCCATACCATTGTGTGGCACTGGGGGCAGCAGGACGTTTTGTCAGGAAGGTCTTTTGAAAAAAGGTCTTTTTCTGATCTTTTGAGAAACTACTGAGCCTCACAAGGGGAATGTTCTCAACTTCCAAAGTTTGAGAGCGTGATTTAAGAGACAGACTAAGACCCAGCAGTGACTCCAGACAGAACAATTTAGCTTGACAGAAAAAGTTCCCTCAAAATGATTTTTTCTTATTTTTAATAATGGATTCAGTCAATAGCCAGGAGGAAAACTAGTTTCAAAACCTTTCATGGTAGTCCAATGCACCAAAACCCACTTGCTTGCACCTATGGGGAGTGCTAAATCACAAAGGTTCAAGAAACAGACTGCCTTTTTCTTCTTGTACCAGAAAGAAACAGCTTTCCTCCCCAGACAATGACTGCCCGTGGGCAGTTCAGTTAAAGCTCTCTAATTCCCTGGCATTGACCAGCCATGTTTGCCCATCCCTACTCCTCACTGATAAATCCTTTGTTACCATCACGATCAGAAGCACCTGCGCTCTGTGTGAGCTAAAGACACTATTCTGTTTTAACCTGCAACACACAGAATGCAACACTGGAAGCGCCTTTTTTTATTCTGATTTAGGCAAGCTGGGCTGACTTGCATTCTGATGCAATACATGCAGTAATGAATAACAGAGAGAGTTAAAATAAATCAGTTGCTCATATGGCCCATTACCAAGCTTCCAGCAGTGACCCAAAAGGGAGTTCAAGAACAGCATGAGGAGTCACTATGTGTAGCAATACAGCTGTAGAAGGAAATATATTCCCTGGCTACAGCTGGCCACCAGTTCAAATCCTGACCAAACACACTTAAGCAGTTATTGTGCAATAAGGACCTTGTTTATGCTCTGATTCTTTCCTAAGATATGCTATACAGTAAATTGAGGGAGTTCACTGTAAATCTTCTTTGGTGAATTCCCATCAGTGGGAACTGGACCATGGTGAATGGACCCATGACTACACTCTGAGGGTCAGTGATCCCAAGCTGAGACGCAAGTCAGAAGCATAAGTTTGAAAGGGAAGAGAGATTACTGGTTGTGAAAGGAAAGGAACTCATGCCACCATCAGCCTCACGTTACGCAGCAAGGTCACTGCAAAGTCTTCAGCAGCACCTCTTAAGTAACTCAGAAGATCCTCTTCAGCAGATTTTGTGGTTATGCGCTAGTTGATTACAGAACAACTATCAAGGAAAACCATTACTTTAATCATGTAAACCAATGTCCTGCACTGGAAATGAGGCCACATATTGACTACTTTTAGGGAGACTTTTCATTGTTGATTTTATCCCTTTGGATTCCCTCCCTGTCCCTGCAGTGTCTTGTCTCTGGAAAAGCTGGTAAAAATGAATCCCAGATGTTAAATTTATTCTTACAAGTTGAAACACACAGAAAAATAATTACCCTCCTAGCACTGGGCAGATTGCGCCCATTCAGCTCCACCCACAATTTGGTATTTTTCAAGGCCAATGTCAAACTCCAGATGTGGCACTCATCAGACCAGACATAAATATATACCCCTAAGCTTGTGCCCTCACAATCTCTTTCACCATCACTGAAGAACTGGCAAGTTCATCTGGGATGAGTTAAACTGCACACAAAGAAGTGGCCTACAAGTGTCCTCCTCACTGATGCTGTAGGTCTGGACAAGCTGAGAAGGGGACAGAGTCATATTCCATCCAAAACATCTCATTTACAGTGACCTGGCATACCTTTACAGTATCTTGTGTTCCACTGCAGCCTCCTCTCTGCCACACTGCTGAACACCACCTCAACTCAGCTGCAAAAAACTGGGTGGTGCCAAATCTGTATTGTTGTGCAAAGTTCAGACACCTGGGGCACAACATCTTCATTTAATTTATGTAAAATTTGGCAGGTGTACCTAACACTGCAGCCCTAAAGCAGTACTGAGGATATTCTCCACCGTACAGATATTCTAATCACCACATGAGGAATAGATGGAGATCCTGGAATATGTTTAATTTCTAAATGATGATCATTTGCAGTAACTCCTCATTCATCAAACTAATGAAACATTTAAAATTATAAAGAACTGAAAGCAAAATACAAAAAGTATTTAATTGAGAAACGCATACCTAAATATTCTCATTAATGTATGTAACTGAACATCTTTGTGGAATTTTTTTCCCCACAGCTTTCTGATCTTTTCTGCTTTTAATCTAGGTTTTTATGAATTTATTGTTTTCATTTATTTCCTTTTGATGACCATTTCATAATATTGAAGTTACAGTGGCAACACCAGTGAATAATATACTGGACCAGACAGTTGACCTCCTGTGTGGTTCTTATGACTCTGTGTAAATTTTCACTGCTGCAAATAACACAACTCAAAGAATACTACCTCCCTGTACTGTGTTTATTCCTACAGCTCACAAAGCTGTCCTTAAGGCATTTAATTCTTCCATCCCATTCCAATACAGCTCAATTATAGTGCTCATTCTCATTAGGAGTCTGTAGCTATAATGAAATAAAAACATAACAAAGCAGTTGGTAAAAATGACATTCCATAAACACTAAAAGATGTTAACCCTGAAATGATGTCATTTAATCTGTATTGTTTTTACTAATTAATATAGAGGATGCTTATTATATATGCCCTCTTGGCACAGTTTAGAGCACAGAGTGCTACATATACTACGTCAATTCTCAAAGCATAAGGTACAGGACCCCATAAAGCAGATAAAGTCAGGAAACACTACCACTTCAGACCATTCAGTTTCTTAAATCTGGATTCTTAACATTAGAGATGTGAAGGACTCTGAAGGCACAGCCAGACTCTGTATGAACCTTTCATTCAACTGAGATTGCTGGAAGACTGAAAATAAAATGAATGAAATCTGAGATCTGCTTTTGTTTTCCCACACTTATCTCTGATGCCTAGAAGAATACAATACCTTTATGAAAACTGACTTTCTTCAAAGCGTGCATGGATGAAGGGGAATTCAGTCACAGAGAATTCTGCCAGTGCTTTCCAGTGCAAGCACAGCCTATATCTGGAGCAAGGTTTAAAGAGTACGGTCTTGTCAACTGAGTGCAAGATAATTGCTTTAGAAAAGGGGGGCAGTCCTTAGTTTCATGTGAGTGCAAAAGACAAACACATTCTCCCTCCAAAGTATAATGTCAATAAAGCTGCTATGTACTGTGTGGTGTGGCAGATAAAAATAATTTTGTCACGTACTGGCTTTCTGCAGTGCTATAAAAATATTTTGGAGCTGAGCACCATTTCTTCACAGCCCTCCTTGCAGGTCCTTATTGTCCTGCAGAGCCCCTTCCTATACAGTTGTAATAGCAGCCAGAACCTGATGTTTATTTATCCCTTTCAAACGCTCTTCCCTCACTCCTTGCTAAGACTCCTGACCAGTCTTCCACTAATTGCAAACTGGAGTCGGCAAACAGCAGCTAAACTGGGATTAATGTCCCACACAGCCCAGGTTTGCCTTGAATTTCTGGCTGCTCCTGGAGCAGATTAGACAAATGGGACCTTTCCTGGCTAATTAGGAGTTCTAACTGGTTTTAAAATGGCAATATGGTAAAAAAATAGCAATATGGGTAAAACTGTACACAGGCTTAGTGACAAGATCTTTACTGCCAGTTGCAACAGACTTTTCAGAATACTTCTTAAATTCTTCCCCTTAATTCCACTAATTCTATTAGCCAAAATTAAGAGTTTTCACGTGAGAACAGCATTATTTTCTTAGTCCAAATTATGTCAGCTTTGCCTTACCATTGCAATAACTTCACAGGCTGGTAATGAAAGATACTAGGAGAGTGTTAGAAACTCCATTAATGTGAAGTGTAGTTTGTCAAAAAAATTAAGAGCTAAATAACCATCAGAATGGCATTTTTGTGCTAATAACCATGTTCATGTTCCAAATTCCAGTTCCCATGTGTAATCATTCCAACAAAGTTGCAGTTTAGTGCAGCTATACCTAATATGGCATTGAGTTCCAGATTTTGGACCATTGCACTGCGCTTATAGGCTATTTCTGAATAAAATCTGCCTCGTCAGCCAAGTTATAAAACGAACAGAAAGAGCAGGGGCACATTCCACTTCAGTTTTTTGCAGTAACTCGATTTTCCCCCAATACAATCAACATTTTCTCAAGCCCTGTGCAAGTATTTAACTAACATTTCTTTAAACATCAATATACAGTCTGTGGGCCCATCATGAACATAAAACCTCATAAGCAAGACCTGACAATATATTAGTTTTCTGCTTGTCCATTTTCATATCCAAACTGCACTGGAACTGGCAGGAACTGAACATCCAAAAACTTGTGATTCTATGTTGTCAGAAAAAGAATAAATGAACTCTCTGATACTTTACAATAAATATTTTAAAGCAGTGAGCACACCTGATTTTCATCTCTCTGCAATCAGTTTACATATATAAAACGGGACATTACCATCAGGTTAGCCAATTTAGCTTTGTGAAAAATTAATGAATTTCTGTGTATCACACTGATGAGCACAAAAAAACTCGAAAGAACTACATAAGTCTGTTCACAAAAATAAAAAAACCAAACATGTTCTCATCAAACAAAACACAGCAAGCAATGAGAAACTGTCGAATTGGCAACATTTAATTGTCATTAGGAACACTTGAAAGAAACCAATATAGAAAGCATTTATGACCAAGGGTCTGAAAGATCTCATACCACATGCACCCTTGATTCAATACTTCCTGTAAAAAAAACACTGCAGCAGGCATTTATCAACCTTAATGCTGTTAAGGTGGATTTCTTCAACAAACCCCTTGTTTTTCTTTTTAAATTTGCTGTGTATTCTTCCCACACTGCCGTCTTTTACAGGAGTG
The DNA here is from genome assembly GCA_013397975.1 of Machaerirhynchus nigripectus. Classification (NCBI taxonomy): domain Eukaryota; kingdom Metazoa; phylum Chordata; class Aves; order Passeriformes; family Dicruridae; genus Machaerirhynchus; species Machaerirhynchus nigripectus. The sequence goes on from VZRQ01005885.1 coordinate 159,081, forward strand.
TATATTTGACAAGTACACTATGCCTACTGCTCCAAAGCATCTTCCATCAATAATAAAAAGCATAATGGAAATTACCATACAGCAGAATGGAAATTACCAGGTGGCATGGAATGGCAACTGTTCAAAAAAACAAAAGCAAAACCAAAAACAAAACCAGAAAGAAAATAAAGCACACACAACTCACCAAGAACAGCGCTTTAACACAACTGTTCTAATTCTCAGTAACAGAATCACTGGATTGTAAAAAAGACCATACATATGGCTTTCCAGTATCTGCTACTCACACACACACGAAATCAGCAAAATCTTATTTCTAAAAGCTCAAAAGGATGCAGGACACTGAATCTGCTTCCTAGAGACTGAGCTTTTTACTTCGAGTGAACATCCAGACATAAATAGGCATTCGTCATCTCAAACAAACTTCCGGATACAATAATCCTTTTTTGTTGCCATTCTGGATCTGTTTTTCTCTCAATTTATTTTGCATGCAATCAGCAACCTATTCCTGGAACCTGAGGAGAGTTTTCTAGGACACTTAACAGCTTCCAATGAAATATCTCCTAAAGAAAATGAAGCAGTTCTTCTCACCAGCATCACCTACAGCTCTTTAACTCAGTTTACTTCGACACCATCAGAACCAGGAAAGTCTTAAGTAAGAGTTTCCAGCAAGCAAAAGCTGATGGAAAAGAAACAGATTCACCCACTGTTGTATTGTTCATGTAATTTCCCACATTTTTTCTTTGTGCACAGTTTTTCCAGTGCTCAGACTGTACCACCCAGCCACACGCAGCATCTACACCTTTGTCCTAGAAACCTTTCTCGTCTCCCAGTAACTCTAATAATTGCCTGTGAGGCTCAGGCAACACACTTCTGTACAAATTTACCACCTGTAAGAAGGACAGCACTTCTCAACCTCACCAAAGGAAAATTATAAAGAACAAACAGCAATGATGGATAAGGTGCCTTTAGTGACAGAAAGACAAAATCTGAGTATCTTCAGACCTCAATTTTCAGCTGAAACCAGTTCCCTCTAACTGCTGACATGTGGGATGAGTCAGATGCAAATGCATTGCAGCTAAAGGACTGGAAAAAATACTTGTGGTAATATCCTTCAGAAACAGCCTAATCAAATTTGTAGCTGCACATCGTTGTGGAAAAAGCCTAGAGAAACTGCCTTCGATGAAAATTTGCCTCTGGCAAAGAAACACACAAGCTCAGAAGGATAAAACACATCTGGTTCCCTCATTTAAACACTGTGGGAGCAGCAGGAATACCTGCACAGAACTGCCACCTCGCACCTACAGCAACAATGAAGTTGCAAAGGCCACTGAAAATACCAGATATTACCCATTTCTAATGGTCTTTCTGAAGAAGAAATGGTTACATTTTGCATCAGTGGAGATTTCTTATCAATCTTAACCAGGGGAAAGGAACAGGTAAGTTTCAGTAAGTAGCACGGTCATCCAACAGATGATTACAACCACTGACCACACACCCAAAAACCCCAGATCTGCCAGCAAAATGACTGGTCTCTCCTGTTGGTCTCTCCTGTTGTATGGCCAACATATTTGGGATTGTAATCTGAATATCTACGTAGAAAAAACAGAACTCTGACGAAAGAGTGAAAGAACATGAATGCAATCTGTGCCAGTAAACATTATCTTTAGATGTCCAACTGAAGCAGTGAAGATTAAATTAATCCCCCTCTGTGGGATTAGGATGGATCTTCCTCCCATCAAACTGTCAAAGAATAACTGAAAGGAGCCAACACCACTTTCTGCAACACAGTACACTTACTTACAAGAATCATCTGGATATACCAAACAATCCCTGCACTTATGGGACGCCGGATACTTAAGGTGCCCCTGGTCTCCCTTCTACATCAGCAGCACATGGAAGTTTAGCTTCCTAATGTTAAACACTGTCAAAACATGTCTAAATGGGTGAAATTTAAGGTAACAGTGATATCTCAATTCAAGTAGATACATTATACTGTCTTTCTAGGCCCCATGAATTAACTGGTATCACTTTGAGCCAAAAAAAAAAATCCCCACCACCAGTTTCACTAGCATTTCGTAAGTAACTTCACAGCATGTTGCATGCATGGGTTTGAAAACAGTAATTATGAAACTGCTAAACCTGAAGCAGTAGATTGGATTCATCCATTTAGAACCTAAGCTCAGTCTGAACTCTTCCATTTAATTTTTCATGCTCAAGCAGGCAGCCTACTAGAGGCACACTAGGGACTACCCAGTTTTCACGACGTTACAATGCATGCTCACAAATTCAAAAAATTATACAGCCAAGGTGTAATGACTGGCTGCTGTAAAGAGAGAATTTACTCAAGTTAACAAAAGAACTCAGAAAAAAAGTCAAGTCCATTGGCTTGCCACGCTTGCACTTCAGGGTTTGTTTAGCAGCAGTGCTCAGATGTAATCTGCCTAACAATATAACTCACAATTCAAACATAACACATTTGAAATTTAAATAAAACATGAAGCTCACATCTATGCTAGCTTGCTTAAAAAGATTCAGATGGGAGAAAAAAAAACCCAAAAATAAGATTTTCCTCAATTACACAATTACTGCGTACAACACCAGCACAAACAATGTTTATCAAGTTGATAGAAAAATAAGACTTTAAGTTAACATCTCCATTGATCCATTGACTCAAAACTGGGTAGTACAAAAGCCTTACTGTCTATACCAGAAAAGGCAAACATGTAAATCTATTATATACCAGGCTCACCAGCATGGCATTAAATGACATTAGGTCTCCAGTACAGCTTGGACAGATTTTCAGTAAAAGGAACACCAGCCAGGATTGTGCAGTGTTTGTTTTCAAATGGCAGTTTGACCCATCTCTGCCATTTATGCATGTCAATATTCTTTCTCGGGTCTAGCACACTGGGTGACTAAAGCATCAAGAAAAACTGCAAGAAGCTGCACATCGTCCATTCTGGTTTTATTACTGTCCTGTCTCACATGGCTTCTCCTCAACATCCACAGCACTAGCTACTTTTGGTCAGGGATTTTTTACTGTGGATTTTTTTTGTTTTCTTTGCAGGGGTTGGTGCTGGGTTTTATAAGTGGCTATGCCTCCCTCTTCATTTCCACAGAAAGAATGGGCAGCTTCCCCCAAAAAGAGCAGCAACTGAACTCTGTATTGTCTATAATGAGTGCAGATAAAAGAAAGAGCAAAACCTTCCTGATCATTCCCCTGCTCTGGTTCCCCAACAACTGCATATTTAAGGGTCAGGCACCACACAGTCCAAAGGAATCTACAGTCAAAACCAGAGAAACAGTCTCATTTCCCAATTTGATTACATCTGTAGAGCTGCTGCTGTTGGAGGTTCAGATAAAAACTAGAGTTGAAGGCTCAAAAATAAAGGCTCTATCTCTGGGATGTTTACATTCTGAAAGCTTGGATATCTTCCTTTGAAAAGCAAATGAAAAAAGCAAACAACATTAAGATCCATGTGGTCCATGTCAGAGAAGGGCTACACAATGAAGTCCTTCTCTCAGCTCCGTGGCTTTGAGTACTACAGATGGAATCAATTTAGTCACCTATTTAGGCAGATACACCACAGATGCAAGCATTAATTACAGATAGCAGAGATCCAAGGCTAAAGTAAGTCCTGCATTTTCTGGATGTGCCAGGGAGAAAGGAAAACCTCTTGAGTTGAACCTTGACATGCTTCACCTCCTTACTGAGCACAATTTTCTTCAAGTAGGTTGTAACACAAAAGATAAATGTTATTTCCCAAAATCATCACCATGACTACTATAAACCTTGTATTGCCTTCACTAGAATCTAAGTCTGCAGCCAAGCTGCAGGTGAGGTGTTAGTGTGCTCAAGAACTGTCAGTGTAAGACAGATCCATGAAGTGAGCAGACTAAATCCTTTTGTGGGACTGTGGCAGGATTTTACACGGCTATCTTAGCAACTGAATTGGATTCAGACAGGATCTTATCTTCATATATCTGGTCTCCCTCTTTTTCCTTCAGCAGGAGTGAATGAAAATACACATTGTAGTAACTTTTGTCAGAATACAATAGGTTTTTCAGCAAACACTACTTTGAAAAATAGGTAATGTCTCGAACCCACCAAACTACTAATTTCCATTTCACTAAGCATTACACACACCTTTGAAATAAAATTCCTTACCTCTGTCACTAATGAGGCACTATCACTGCAAAGAATTGAGTACTGCCCAAAATTCTTTATAAGTCACTTGTCTCAAGCTCGTCATATAACAGAATTCTACAGGTATTATACAGAATAAGAGTGTATCAAGCACAGGGTGACCATGCACCACCAAACATAAGCATTTTTCAGATGCCTGCTTTCACAGGAGAAAGGAGCAGTGACTGAGATTGGAGCTGCCACACCGAAGGAAGGGAAATGCAACCACTGACAACCGCAGGGACAGTCTACGCTCCTGCAACTCTACAAGGAGAATGTATTTGAAAACTCAGATCTGACAGGCTTTAAAAAAAAATTTAAAAAGAAGGCTGCAATGAATTTCAAGCATGCTTCAGCTGGAAAATCCATTCTTCTCATACATACCCTCTCCATGCAAGCTAAAGAGCATTCACCTGTTTTCCTAAGTTCAGCACATATGCTAAGGGGACTGTGACTGGGGAAAAAACCCAAACCAACGACTATTAGACGCAGTCTGTAAAAATACTTGGGAGATACGGGTTTCTCTGGATTAATTTTTACTTCTTCTTTGACCAAAAGAAAAATAATAAAGAAGAGCTTCTTTGATGATGATATAAAGGAAGGCCATCTGTGTCAGTCACGCACATCCCTCCACTTTCTCTAAAAAGATGAGTTATTTCAAAGACATTCCTATATACCACCAGGTGTGAAAAGTCTTATAGCCCAGAGCCACACTGAAAAAGCCATTTCAATTTCATTTATTACTTTCACACACCAGAGTTGCAAAGCAGGCAAAAACACAGAGGGAAAACTCTGGACTTTATTAAAGTTTTTGAACAGAAATCTTTATTCAACTCAGAACTGAAGTTCCACACAGCCTTTACAGTTCAGCTAAGTGATAGGATTCAAGCAACCAGAGCCATCAGATGGTAACTTAGCAGTTGTTGGTAACAAAAATAAACCTTGATACCTGGTTATTTAATAAATTTTTAGATTTCAATAAACTGCCTCTCATTTAAGACATGAAACAGAGCCTGTATTTGTTTACAGCACAGCACAAGACAGCAACGGAGTAAAACACAACAGGTGGTGTTGAATTCACCTTGTCCAGGATGGGAGAATTGGGTCTGGGCTGCTGTCATGAGGTAGAGTTTGCTGGAGCTGGACCTTCCTGGTACCTGAGGTTGTCCAATCCTTGCTCATGCATCTTCATATTCACCTTACAAAATGCAGATGAGGTGAGTTGCTACACAATCTCTCTGGTACTCTCTTTCAATTACCTCACACTTCACAGAAGGCCACTAAGGCCTCTTGTCCATCTGAGCAGCTTAACAGCCCTACTGCCTCTCAGCCCCGTCCAGCTCTTCACTCTTGGAATATCATTACAGAGTCTGTTCCCTTCATTACAGCTACCTGAGAAAAAACAATCCTAGAACTTAGCAGACTTACATCTGTTATATCAAGAGCAACAACTGGCCCTCAATTATGAAACCCACTGTTTTCTACTACACAGAGACAGTTCACTCTCTATTTAAAAAAATTCTACTATAAAAGCAGTTTTTAAAATATAAAGCATTTACAAACAGAGAAGGAAGTCACACTTCTATTTATTTGATACCTTTTCCTTGCATCTGTGGATATCTCCACATCATACACATTAAACACCTGTAGGAGACACTGCTGGAAAGATCAATCCCCCTCCCCCAAAATCCAACAAAAAACCCAGTGTCTACTCCTAGTAATTTAATTTAAGATAAATAATAGCAGGTCCATTTAGTATTTTAGAGGATAACAGAGGGGAGTGAGAGACGAATATTCCAAAATTAATTCTCATTTTTGTTGTTAGTTATTGATGACTTTGATTGCCACACATCATTAACTAGTTCCTCAACCAAATCAAAAGCAGTCAGAAATAGAATGAAAAAAAACAACCCCGGGGCTATACTTGAAATGAGAAAAACGCACATATTATTAACCAGATGGTTTTCCCTCTGAGTTAAAAGTTTATAATATGAAATCATTACTCCACCATATTAAGTATTGCTGCTGTCTTGCTTGCACATGTTTTTAAATTCTAAGAAATCCTAACTGCTGCATCACCTGCAGCAGAGATTTTTAGGGAATGTTAAGAACCAGGACATTAATCTCTCCAGTGTCAATCTCTTTATTGCACCCCAGAATCAAAAACCCCATCAACTCTGCTATGGTCTCAAGCATACTCAGTGAGGTCAAATATTTGTCAGGATAATTTGTTTTGGCTGGAATGGAGAAAGTAGAGGAAAACAGACAGAAAAAGGCAAAACCACACCATTTTGTCAAGAGATTATGTTAAACTATGGAGCCTTGCCTAGACAAAATATCTCATTAAATCAGTAAATGGGTAAGGATTCAGAGCACACATTTAGGAGACTCTAGGTATGACATAAACCTGGAGTAAGACCAGGTTAGCCAAAGCAAAAATCCTGCCTGTAGTAACTTCATTAGTTTCTGAATATGCAGACTTAACCCCTCCTTAAGTCAGAGATAATGTCACAGATTCCCTCCTCATAACTTTACGGGCTTGAAATACCTATGGAAGTTATTAATGAAAAATAAACATGACCTGTGCTAGATAAGGCCTTTTCAAAGCTGTGAAGCACCAATAACCTCAGCTCAGAGCTCAGCTGCTGAAGGACACTTTTAGAGGCCTTCATAGGGATGGCTGTGACCTTTAGCAGGCTGGACCACCATCCCATGCAAACATGCTCCCACCTCAAGATCCTCTGGTAAGCATCTAATATAAACCCATAAAAGTGTCTGAAATAAACCCTTATGAATCCAGTTCTAAGAGCACTGGTTTAAAGCATCAAAACCCCATAAAACTGGTCCCTACATCTCTCTGAATGTACATGGTTTTGCTCAACTTCTCTTTAAAATGCTGCAACCACACCAGCAATATAATAACAATCAGAGAGTTACCCGTCCTACTCAGCAGTCCTCAGGAAACCACAGTTAACATCTGTGACTCAATTTCTTTCAAAGCAGAGACAGGACATCAGGCCTCATTAAAACGCCACATCATGGTGTCAACCTACGTTTCACGTCCTTCTGAGAACCGGTTTCTCAGAAACAGGGGAGCAAAATGTTTGGCCTTCTAATTCACAGCAAAGAATTATTTTACAAGACATATCAGTAAATGAGGGTAGCATATCAAATATGATCTCTAAAAAGAACAAGAGCAAGTTGCTATGTATTTTTCAGCAATAATTAACTTACCATCAACCCGGCAAATGCCACTTACTCCCTTTCCTATGACAACTCCTTTACCTCTCATTTCAATATGCAACAGCCTGACAGATACAACGGCAAACAGCTTTCCGGATCATTGTCCCTGGACTCAAATACAAGCTGTATTAATGTTCTTTTCCCCAGTGTTAAATGTTTTTGATAGCTAAGAGAAAGGCTCCATAGTGTAAGAGTTAGTCGCTGGATGAGGGCATCCCACTGTGGGCTGTATTTGGCACTTCTTTCCTATAATGTGAAAGCATGACACCCATTAGTATAATTGAGATTTACAAGCCTGCACAATGAAGCAAAACTTATAAAAGACCCAAGAGAGTGAACATAAGCTATCATTAACAGGGGAGAATTTGACGCATAAGCCATAATGCCATTACTAGAGCATTTCTGGCTTTCATGAAAAACAAAATTTTTGGTAATGTTTGGTATTCATACAGTTCATCTATTTTGTATTTTTATCTCACAATAGTTTTTGAAACTAAAAGTGAAAAGCCAAAACAAATAAAGTCATCCTAAAACATGTTACAACCACATAGTAATAAAATAAAAAATCTTTGAAATGAAGAAATTGATGTAATAAAACCTTCAAGGAGACAGATGTGCAGGTCTTCATTTCTTGAGCTTTTTTGTTAGGTATTTCAAAGGATCAAACTTATGCAGATGGCACAATCTGAATTACTTCATTTGCTTTGAACTACACTTGTGAAAGTACTATTTTTAAAAGAGTATTTTTTTTTTTGGTGCTGCTCAAATTGCAATCAAAACTTGGTAAATCTAAGCTATGGTTCTGCATTTGTCCACTAGAACTTGGCTTTTTTCGAGTCCAAACAGAGCTCAAACACAATGACTTACCTGCCTGGAAAGCTGCCCACATGCTGCTGCGTTATTTTAACTGATACTGTCTTTGCAATCTCACCTTAATAAACAGTAATTACCTACATCCATTTACATCACAAACAAGTCATGGCTGTCACCTGACTCAAAAGCAAGGACTGGTATTTACAAATCTCCCCAGAAGCATCCCCAGGCAAAATGAACAGATGCCCAGGCCAGCAGAGAGGCAGAATTAAAAAACTCAACTGTGGCAGACATTGACCTTGTCTACACCCTTCCTACCCCTCAGACAATGAGGGCACTACACATGCAGTGAAACACAAATACAAAATACCCATTGGGAATGAAACTACAAATATAACCTCTGTTATTAGATCAAAATGACTGAAATGTTGACACACAGAAGAAAACAAAACAAAACAAAACAAACCAGAATTGTTAACCCAAGTGTTCCTCTTTTGTAGAGGGGAAGACAGTCCTGCAGTGTAGTCATACTATTCCTACTTCGAAAATAATTAATGAAAGTGTTAAAAAGCCAAGCTTGGTCCCTAAATCTTGACACTTTTAGGGAGAGCAAATTTTGGTAACTTGTATCCAAGTTGTGAAAGAGTTGTGAAAGGAAAGGTCAAGAACACCTGGGAACTTAAGTTCATGTTCAATGAATTTTGAAACTAGAGAAATTATTTCCAAGAACTCACGAAAGTCAGTGCTGGCATAGTATGTATTGCAAGCTCACAGAACATCACAGAACATCACAGAACATCACAGTCATGTCAGCTTGACATGATTCAGGGTGGGCAGGAAGGGAAAGAAGAAAGGACAGCTGATATTAACCAGGCTGGTAAAAAATTAACAGCAGGAAATACGGCCAAAGCCAACAGATCCTATCTAACAAGATTACATTTTTTACATTTTCTAATCACATTTCCTAATTAGACTGCAAGTTTGACCAGAAAATATATGGTATGTTTATGACACATTTAGGTTTTCTAAGGCATTTATCTTGGCACATTTTAAGAAGAATGGTTTGGTTTTTTTTAAAGTAATGCTATGCTCATTCCTCTGATTCAAAACATGGTAATTGAGGGAGCTGAAGTTACAATTATAAATGAAGAGCCATTATCAAGCAGGTACATTTCTACCAAAACTCTCTGGAGGGTATCAGTTTTTTCCCTCCTGAATATTCTCAGAAAGATTTGAAAGGCAACATGAAAATGTTCCTGGTCCCATCTCTAGAGAGTACAAACACTGCAGGAATGCATTTTTCTCAGGAAGAGGGGTGGTGTGACACACAACCACCGCTGCCATTTGTAATCTGAGCTCCAGGAAACAGCACAGATTTCTCTATGTTTAAACAAAAATCCACACAACAGAGAAATTAAGCTTCTGGAAACAGGGTGTAGTCTGCAAAGCAGCAACTCCAAGAGTCTTGGTGTCACCCTAGGATGACTGAAAATTGCCCTTAACATATGCCTGCTATCGAAAGGGTTAACAGAATCCTTGGAGATACACAACAGATCTGGGAATCTTTCCTGGCACTGCCATCTCTTGTTGCAAGTGCTGCTTTGCATCCCTTCTGACGGCGAAGCCACTTCTGCTTTGCCTAAGCAATACATTTACTCTATTTTCACCAACATCCAGGCTTCTCCCAGCACAGAAAAGCTTCTGCTGGAAACAAGGTACCAGACTACTCTTGATTTCTTTCTTCAGAGATGCCACACCAAATCACAAGACAAAGTACACACTTCAAAACTGCACATTGCTACCTACCTACCACATAGTAAGTATTTAGTATTTTTCTCCATGGTCTTCTTGTTGTACAGCTAGAGCTTAACTTTCTCAAGATACACTTACTGCCACCCTGTTATTCTTTCATCTCTCTGGGGTGGTTTGCTCACACGAGCAGGCTCACTTAGGTTTTCTCAGAAACAAGGGAAAATACACCTTTCTCTCTGGCACAGTGCCACTGCTTTACACTTCTCTCCAATCTTTCTGTTTTGGCAAATCCAATGCAGCACTTACCTATCTTTGCAAAGGCACACGCAGCTCCTGAAAATCAATGATCTGAACTGTCTAAACCTGTCCCCATTATCAGCCATTCAATTACGACTCTCTGATGTGCGTTTCCGCAGTGACACACACGAGGTGTTTTTAGGGCAGAGAATAAAGTAGAAGGAAGGGATGCGGGGCAGCAAAGAACATCCTGTGAGTTTTAAACCAGGCTCAAGTCAGTCTTGTCCTAAGGACACAAACTTTCTATTTTTCCCACTAAGCTTGAAAGCATTACCATGCAAGCAGGAACAACACAAAAAAATACAACTGCATGAAAATTAACTTTGATTTAATTCCCAAGGGATTGTTCCCAATGCCTCCTCTTTCTTATGAGGTTGTTATTTCAATAAGTATCATCTGTAGCCCGCTGTAGTTTTCTGTATGCAATGAGATTGTCTTCTACTTTAAAATGAAAATAGCTGAATTAAAAAACAAACAAACAAAAAAAAACCCCACAAAACCCCCAAGCAAACAAACAAACAATTAAAAAAAAACCCCAGCCACTGTGGATGTGTGCAAGCTGTTTTTATAACAGAAGTACAGAAACTGGGATTGTGCTGGTCTTGTGTTCTCATGTCAGACATCCAATTTCCACAGCTGCTTACACCTCATGAGACACAGCAATACAGAACAGTCTGAACTGGAGCAAGCAGACTTCAACTCTCACAGGCATCACCTTCGCTGGTAACCTTCACCCCTCACTACTGCCCAGCGATCAAGATGCTATTCCCAAACATCCCACTGTCTGCTCCTTTCCATCCTTTGCCTCTCATGCCTGCCTCTTCTAGTTCCTTACAGATTTTATCAGACATGATTCCAGATTTCTCCGATAGGTTTGAAAACTTTCCTGTACCCTTACTTCTACCACTAGTAGTTACAGAGACGAATAGTTGAGTTCAAATCTTCTACTAAGCAACAACTTAGTTTCAAATGGTAATTTGAAAAAATTTGAAAAATCCAGTTTCAAATGGTACTGAACTATATTTAATAAAGCCCACTAGATAGCAACAGTACTTCTGCACACCGTTCTTGACAAAACTACACAGGTAACCTGAGCTACACTGAAAATGCTGACATTATATTCTTCAGTAAAGCCGACTGTAGATCCCACCCTTGTGTGACAGTCATATTGTCTAATAATCCTGAGAAAATGGAATTATTTAAAAGCACTACGTTCTTGCTTCATTATATGCAAGGAAATCTGTATCAACATACTCAAAGATCTAAAATTCTCTGAGCATACAAAAACATTCAACATTACACTCTGGTGTTTACCCTTTTCTTGGCTTTGCAACAAGAGCAGAACTTGGCCCTTAGCTGTAACCGACTTTTGCAAATAATCTTATCATTTTCTGTGGCTCAAAAAATGTTTTGCTTATAACAAAAATTCCCGGTCTTCTCATACTCCAGAAGCCCCATGAGATACTATGCCAAACTGCTGCTGTACTATTAGAGCTCTTACAGTAAATCCATGTGCAAAACCAAATCCTCTGCATTTAAACACAGCCTTTAATTTGTATTTCACAACGGGGTTGGGCAAGCAGCCACTCAGCTGGCTGGGTGGAGGAGCCAGCTGGCCAGTTCATGGAAGGAACCTGTCAGAGACTGCCCACAGAGGCAGCCAAAAAACCACATCAGGGTCTCCAGCAGCACCCATTGGTCCCTCATGGGCACCCACTGCACCGACTCACCTTGCTGCCCAGCTCCAACTATCACTCCTCCAACCCCAGTCCTGTCCCTGCACCTCACCTCTAGTGGGAGCAGTTCTCCCCCTTCCCCTGATTTAAAAAGTCTGGCACAGTTGATGAGTAAAAACCAACACATTTTGCAACCTGGGACTACTTTCTTTTTTCCTGCTGTACCCACAGAATAGAACTGCCCCCCTGGGTAACCTTTGCTCTGGTAACACACAATGCAACACACAGGGCTGTGTCACAAGTCAGACTGCTGCAGAAGACAGACAGCACATTTCATNGAATTTCTTGTTCAGATCAGGTTCACCTCTCTGTTTTTAGTTCAGTTGCTGGGGCACAAATTAGTCTTTCAGAGGTTTAAATAAAACCAGAGACTACAGAGTAAGCACCATGTCTGCTGTCTGACTAAAACCAGTGCAAGTCTACGAAGAAAAGAATCCAAGCCAGAAAGTAAATTGTTTGCTGCCTCACATACTTGCTCACTAACTTCTTAAAGTGAAAGATGACCCCCAAAAGCCTTTCCAACCCTGGCAAACTCCTCAGAAAATAATTCTGTAAAGAGTTAATCCGGCTCTTACATTGCAGAATTTAGCATGCAAGTACAGAATGCCCAGGCTTCTCTCTCTGCAACTCCGGTGCACTGCGATCATGTAACAAACCAATGTCAGATACATTATCTTACTTCAGCAACAGAAAGCAAATGAATTTGAATCCTTCATGAAACCAACACCAAGAAGATACATGATAGTCCTAGAAACTGTAGTACCATTAAGCCTTTTGGACAAAGGGCTAGTGAGCTCCAGGGCACTCTGGGCAGCACCTACAGTCACTCCCAGGTTTCCCCACCCTTGCCGGCAAGCAAGGATACGGCCCCGGGGGACACCAACAAAGGACACTAGGCAGTAATTGGAGCCTATCTAATTACAGAAGCCAGAGGCTGTATTTAGACTAACTTGTACCCCCATCATCCCTACACTCCCTCAGTGTACGAGACCTCTGCTCTCAGCCAGCCTTCTCCTGCAATCAAGTATTTCTGACACCGCCCAAAGGCGCCACAACACTTCGCTGAAGAGAATAAAGGGACGCCACTGGTAGGAAAAGGGGTGCCCAGACTACCTCCAAATCCAATGCCCTCCTTGTTTTTGGACTGGAGAGGTCATGCAAGCAGCTGGCCCCAGCTGCAAGAAGGGGTCAAAGGCAGAAAAAAAAAAGCCAGAGCAAGGGAAGAACAGAAGAGGCCTGAGCCACACCACACAGAGCAGAGTGAGAAGTCACACCTAAAAGCTGGTATTACTCTAAAAGAGTTGCACTCACACTCAGTGTGTCACCCATGAAGGGACAAAAGGGGTCTTAAGGCAAGATTATGTAAAGACAGAGATGTTAACTTGCTTCAGACATCATACACTCTAAGGTATAACTAATGGATACAAAATATCCCAGCAACTACAGTAGGACCAAACCAAAACGAAAATTTTGAGAGAGATTCTTTTCCTGTATCATGTTGGTAAAAATGATTGTGATGGACTCATATTCTTTAGTGCATCTTGCCTGAATGATGCAGCAACCCTCAATGCTCTGATCAGAAATTCTTTTAAAATGAAGACTGGCCAAGAAGATGTGATACAACCACTGCTCCCAGAGTTCACTGTTGACAGTGGACAGGTATGAAATGTATTTGCATCAGTAGGTTAGTCTCAGAATGGGACAAATAAAGATGTTATAAAAACATCCTAAGCCCTGCTTGGACCTCATGCTTGTCTCCTTCCTTTCACTGCATCAAAGTGCTTGCTGTTGTGGGCACTGCACATTTCTCATACCAATGCACTGAGATGCTCTCCCCTGCTTTTCTGAGCTAAACCACCCAGTAACCCATCCTTGGTTCCCCTGAGGGAAAAAGGTTAGGCAAAAGTCTGATGAGGAAAGGATGATACTGTGTCCAGAGAACACTCCTCATGCAAACCCTGTGTTCAGGATCCACTTCATTTTTTCTTGCTGTAGTTGGGTATCAGTAGAGAAACACTTAATACTAAGGAACAGAAATGCCTCAGATGGGAAGGCCGATGGGATACCCTGAAATAAACCCTTTGTAAGCGTGCTTTTTGCCCAGAACAACTTTTTCTGCCACAAACAGCATGTGCCAGGTTCCCCAGCTGCAAAGCTGAGTTACACCACTGCAGAACGCCCCTTGGTGCAAGCCCTACTGGAATATTGCTGTGCTCACTCTCCCTTGGATGTGCACACACTGTGCTGCCTCAGCTTCTGTGCATAACAGCTCCCAGACAACTGAACTTTACAGCTGCCAAGATCTTTCCTCTGCAGTCAATTGCATGAACAACGCCCTGTCCTTTTTCTTTTTTTTCCCCTTTGTCTTCAAGTTGTATTTCTCCTTTACTTCTCTCACCTCCCTTCCTGTATCACCCACAAGAGTGTTAATTCAGCTCATGTTAGGTCTCCCACATGTTCAGAAGCCTTTGGGTAACTGGGGGGCTATATTTGGGAAAGGTGCTTGTTTAATTTATTTACATCAATCGTGTTACGTAGACCTAAACAAATACAGGTACACCACACCCTGGAGAATTATCTCCATTTTACTCTTCATATCCTTAAAAGAAAGGTTAAGGTTGAAGTGAACAAAGGCCACTTGCAAGGGACACAAGTGGACAGATTTCAGAGTAGTGTTGAAAGTGGATATCTTGACTTCTTGAAATCTCACCTTCATATAGGGCCAAGTATGTCTAAATCATCTCCCACAGTTACGTTATCTCTTATCCTCCAATTTAAAACTTTATTTATGTTTTCTTAGTTTCCAGGTCTTCCCAAGAGCATCAGCCTACTTGTTTCAAGACAAGACTGTGAATCCTCACAAATCACTGGGGTCTCGGCATTCAAAACAGAACTCAGGTAGCTAGAAACAAGACAAAAAAGGAAATCCTAAATCCACAAATCCTGTTGCCAATTCTACCTCACAAAAACTAAATCTCCCATAAGAAGGAGAGGACTGTCTCAGACCAACATCTCTTACACCCACCCTATTTCTCAAAACTGCTGAAAGCAAACACCAGGAGAACAGTAAAGTAACACGTGATACTTCCCACAAGTTCTTACCCTGTCTTTTTCAAACGGAGTGATGAGAAATACCTGCTGTATCCTGAGCGAACCTTCAGGCACATTCTCCCATATTTTTCTAATCTCTGCTCAAATCCTAGGATCTTCTTTCTCCCCGCCCCCACCCACGGTAGGGGGAAAAAATTACA
This sequence comes from Machaerirhynchus nigripectus, assembly GCA_013397975.1. NCBI lineage: Eukaryota > Metazoa > Chordata > Aves > Passeriformes > Dicruridae > Machaerirhynchus > Machaerirhynchus nigripectus. The sequence continues at coordinate 174,359 of VZRQ01005885.1, forward strand.
AAAAGTCCCCACAAAGTATAAAGCAAATATATTCAAGTGTTAGCCTCACACTTCTAACAGATGAGCTTTTAAGGTAGAAAGTTCTATTACTGGCTAAGTCTGTGACCCTGGACTCCACACGATGACACTTGAATTTTCCCCTCTTCAACTCCACATCTGCCATTTCCTGGTTTAATGATACAACATCCCAATCCTTCCCTGTACTGATGACACTTTCTAGATTTGCATCCTGAGCAAAGTTCATTACACATTATTGATTCTTGTCCCATGAGTACCAATGAAAAATTTAAACAAAACCAGCCCCAGAACAGAGACTTAAGGGACCACACAAATAGTCTTTTTTCTCTCAATAATACCACGGAACTGCAACGTGTAACGCCAAGTGACACAGTGCTCTGAAACACAGAGCTATCAGCACCCCTGATTCATCCCAAATACGGAAGAGAAATGCTACACACAAATAAATACATGCTCACCTTGCCAGACAGGTATCATTAGCCCACTTACTGGGGTGCAGCCAGGTGGGTAGGGAGGATGACGGGCAGTTCTCAAATGCCTAACATGACTCCAGTTAGCAATGTCACAGTGGCACTTCACCAATGCTAGATGTACCATGCAAATACAAATCAGTGACCTGATTTAATTCTACAGTGGAATGACAAATCACAGTGAAGATTACTACTCCGTTCTCTGTGGCACTGCTGCAGATGTAATACAGATAAACAGCTCAATCTACTGCCACATTCAGGTTAAACTCCTAAAGAGAGCTTGTCTTGTAATCAGGTCCAAAAAGTTAAAAAGACAGGCCGTAAGAACCCTGGTTGAAGCTTAAGGATTCGCAGGGAGGGGGGTGGGTTAGCGGAGATTTTCTGCTTTGATTTTTTGTTTTATTTTTAATTTAGATCATTCTGATCTCCTGACTTGTACATAAAAAACGCCTGTGTGAGGGCTAAGAATGACAGTGGCAGATGGACAATTCACTAATTCCTACACTTCATAGAAATCCATTCACTGTGAGAATCTGAGCTATTACACCTAACGTGTTTTTCGGATTTGGGCTTCTAATTCACACATTTATGCACTTACAGACTTTGTACATCACTTTGTCTCTGTGTTCTGCTTCTTGAGTCTTCACACTGCACTGTCTGGATGAATAATGGCTTTCAACTCAATTGTTACATAGGACTTTATAGTTCAAAGAACAGAAGTTCTTAGTAATGGGGAAACACGGAACAATTTGTCAAAGGATGAAAAAATGCAACTCAGTTCAGCTAGCTCCAGTCTCCATAAAGAAGCTTGACATAAACAAACTTGGCTTGTTTATATTTTAAAATATCGAACTGTCATTCAGTCCTTTACAGAACACATTTCTTGAGAGGGGTTATGATAATCAACTTAACTAGAAATAGTACCATATAAAGCAACACTCAGAGCCATAACATGAGAAGACTATGCCAAAAGCTGCTCCGCTGCCTCGCCAGAAGATGACGTGTCCTAATTATGAGAAAATGTCCAAAAAGATAACACAACTGGGTTGGAGATAATACTCCTTTCTAATGACCAAAGCAATTCAGAGCACTGCTGCAAAATAAATTTAATAGCCTAAAACCTCACCTGGGTAAATAAATGATGATCTGGCATGACATTTAATGAATTTAATGTTTATTATTTCTATTTTATCTTACTAAAATATTAATATTTAATTTTATATTCTTTGAATAGACAGTTACCACCTTTCCTGGAAGACAGTGATTACTGCTGTAGGCAGGGGGTTTGTGGTTAGTTGCAGCTAATTTATGCTCTCCAGTTTCATTCCCTCCTCAGTTTGGATTGCTTTCACAGGTGCAGTAATGGTCATTTAGCTTCCTAACTCTCTTTGGCATTTCTCTCCTGAGCTGCTTCTACTCTCAGACTTTTGATCTCTTTTCCAAAGCCAAGTGAAATCCGTTTACTGATTTGAAAGAGAACACTTAATTGGATAAACAAGTGGCATGTTGTCTCTGTAGCTTAGCTAGCAGTAAAACAAGAAACATGCAGTTCTCTGTGTAAGGAGAGACCTGTACTTTCCTAATTTATCCCATTTTTTTCTGACAGCTGGGACTGGGATTCTGCTTCCAAGAAGCAGCAGTAACTTGTGCTGTGCATTTTGATGAAAAAAGGATTATAACACACCTGTTGTTTTTTGACAAGCATCTGCCACCAGCTGTGATTTAACTACATTATATAAAGATACATCAAAAAATCTTAGCAGGTACTCAGCCAGTCCAAACTGACATGATGTAAAAATCTGTCCACAGAAGAAATACAGTTTCTCCTTTTGATTATAAGTTATTTAGAAAAAGAAAACAGCGCTGGTAAAATATGCAGGCAATGAAGTTCAAAGACTTTGGTGTTGTCTATAGACATGGCAAAAACAGTTTAATGAATATTACGAGCTACTGAGGCTCTTTAAGCACAAAGATGAAGAAAGAACTTCCAGCCTCCATTTAGAAACCAAAGCCAGAAAAAAACTGGTTTTAAAAGAATTATTCACACCTCATGGCAGCAACAACCAATTCTTGCTTTCCACTCCATGTACAACTTTCAAGAGAAGGCACCTATAGTAAAAAGCAGATATGGCAAAAATACTCCCGGTTGGTGAAAACCTGTTATGTACCCTGGGCCGTAAGAACACAGCAATGGCCACACTGGATTAAAACAAAAAACCTTTCAACTCCGTAGCCTTCATCAGCAGACAGGAGCAGGTTTTTATGGAAAGGCTGCAAGAAGAGAGCAAAGATAAAAGGACACAGTCCCTGACCTCCAGATGTTCAGGAAACCTTCCAGTTTGGGATGTCTTGAGTTAAAGGCTACTTTCTCATCACTTTGTTGGAGTTCTTCTCCACCACTTGCTCATTTTATCCATTTACTTCCCTGCCATTCAAGATACCTCATTGTCTACAAATTTACCCATCTTCTAGAGTCAATTGAAATGGTAGTTTAGATGTCACAGCTGGCAATTCAGCAATTTTATATTAATTAATCTGCAAAAGAAACTTCATGTTTTTTGTGGGTTTTTTATTAATAATGAAACTTCTCTGCTACAGCTTTTCTCCTTCAACCAATTTCTTTGTCTTTACAGCTGGATTAAAAATTAGTTTACAATCTGTTATACAGGATATTAGAAAACTCTAAGAAGCTATTCAAGAGAGTAAGGACAAAGGACAACCAATGAATTTCAGAAAGCTCCAGAGACTGAGCAGCTGGACAAGAAAGAAAAAAAGTGTAATTAATAGATTAATGAAACTTGATACAGCATTGCACAGTGAAGGGGGAAAGGCAGAATATAAGCTCTGATCTACCTGCTACTGTGCAGAAAGAACCTGAGCTGCCGTTTTCATGAGGAAAAAAAACTGGAACAATATAATGAACTAATCTCAACAGCTGTCCAAAAAAGCTGCCAAGTGTTTGGAATTACCAAGAAACAAAAAAAAAATTAGGAATACACTATGTCACTGAGTAAACCATCTCAAACACTGTGCTCAGTGTTTGACTGTTCACTGTGTCCTCCAATACAACTCCAAGAAGCATCAAATGAAACCGATAGAAAGCTAATGAAAAACAAATGAAGATATATCTAAATCAATTTTTAAGTGTTATAATTCATATGTAAAGATACGTATTTCTAACACTGAGTCAAGGGATGCCCAGAAAATATGTGAAATACTATTTCATCAATAGGTTTTCCTCCAAGAATTTGACCCGATTTGAAAACAGAAGCAAGGATGACCAAATGGGAGATGTCCAACTGCCATTTTCTTACTCATATCTGGATATTTACTTAGTCATTGCTGGGCAGAGGATGCTGGATAAAACAGCCACCCACCCCATCCAAAGTCTCCATTTTTATGATTTTGACCAGATTCGGTCCATGACTGTTCTAGATAAGGAAACAGAGTTAACACTGCATACAAATTAGCAGATATTCAAGTTTGGACTAAGCATTTAGAATTGTCTTTGTTTCAAATATATACATTTAAAAATGGGGTGGGAGGGAAGAGTGAAATTTGAAAAAAGAAATCTTCAAACCAAAAGCTGTGTATCCGTGCGAGCCTTTACTCTAAGTTCCAACCAGAACAAATTTGTATCTACTCTTGGACTTTCCATGTATCAACAAGCAGTTTATTAGGGATTTTCTGTTTCCCATGAGAACTGGAACACGCAGTGAATGTGTTTAAACACAGCCACTGTTTAACCGAGACCACCAGCTTTTGCATGACTACTTACTTGTTTTTAATGCTTGTCCTTCTCCAGAGCCAGTGTACATATAAAGCACCTAAATATCCCGGACCTAATCATTAAATACGTAAATTCTGTTGCAATTTGCGAATGAGTTGGGCAAGTCCATTGTTAAGCACCAGAGTCTTGAAAAGAAAAATCAAACACAACAATTTTTTTGGCCACAGCTTGGTAAAAACCAACACATACAACAGGACAGAAGCCTTCTCAGCACACCAAAGAGATCTGAACCCAAGAGCTTTAGCTGCAGTGCAACTGTTCTGCAGTGACAGAGCTACATGTATGTATACAGATGCACACGTGTGTGTGCCTCTGATGTACGTGTAAAGATGACCAAGTTCTGATGCCAACACTGTGCACAGACTGCAGCTGCACCTCTCTGACAGACAAAGAGAACTGAAGAGGCAGGGCTTGATCTTCGGGCTGCTGGTTTTCAGCTGGTATCAGAAGCCAGGCTCACACAGCTGCTGTAAAAGTACCACTACTCATCTGCCCTCTAACTGCAAGCAGCAGACAGAGGTATTTGGGCCTGCTGTTTATATCACCCACTGCTGTTCACCACCAAGCATCCCACCAGAATCTCTCTGCTCAGAACCAAAGCAAATCAGGCTTTTCTTGGTAATTCTCTCTTCTTTGAAGAGCTAGAAAATAAGGCAGGCAATTGGCAAGATTTGTCCCTATTGATGTCACATTATATGCGTCACTGGCCGGGTATGCAGAAAAGCTTCAGTCCTTCCCCTCTGTCCTGCTCATTATTAATGATTACATACAAAGCATGTGCTGTGATGGGCAGCAGGTACAGCATGCTATTAATATAGCAACCAGAGCAAACATTTCTATTTACTTCCAAGCCAGACCTTTCCTTTCAGCATCATGCAAATGGAGCAAAGGAAAAAAATTCTATGAACAGCAGAACTATTAAAGCCTTGTTCCCCGACAGATTTGCTTCTCACATGTACTCCCATTTTCCCAGTTAAAGCAATTTCCTCCAATCTCTCCTGAACTCCCAGCACTCCTCACCACCAGCAGGGACATGGGTGGCACTGCACCTCACTCAGGAACAACTTACAGCTGTGCTGAGCCACTGGCCAAGCTGAATGTGTACATCCATCATTTCACTGATCAAAAGTTCCCACCCTTACCTGCAAAATTCTTAAGAACTTCATGGCTTTGATACTTTCACTTCTCTTTCAGAGAATGAGCCAAAAAGTTCCAAAAATACTAGAAGATATGAGAAGAAATAAAGAACAGACCATTTTAAAGACTTTACATTATTAAGAACCAAAGCAAAATAGATGTTATATGTATTTTTTACTTCTGCATCCTGAACCTGAAGTCAAGAGTCTCACGGATTTCCCTCAGTAAACATAAACTTTATCATGACACAGTAGATTGATTACAAAGACTCATGGAAACTGGAAATATGATTGACAGCTCTGTACACCAACATTATTCCTAAATATTTAGCAAATATGTAGATACATATTTAAACAAGAGATTAAGATTCCTTGAAACTACATAAAAAGAGTCACTCTTTCATATTCTCAAAAAATCATTCTCTTAAAGAAGCACTCTAAATCTGGGTACTCCATCCAAACCAGCTCATGAAGACCAATCCTTATTTTAACCCACCCCATCAGTGACCCTTCCAGTGAAATGTAATCATGTTGTTATAAAAGCTCCAGTCAGACCCAGCTTCTGGTCTAACAACTTCATATTGGTTAAAGGTGACAAGGCCAAAAGCAGGAGCCACAGACACAGCCGGATTCTCATGTATTGAGATCACTGATGAGATTCATTTGACCTGTCAATTAGAGTATTTTTGCAGACAAAAGACTGGGGGAAGGGAGCTGGCAGATGGATAGTTGAAGTTCAAACACAAAGAAAAGAGATGGATGTTAAAGCACTGCAGCAAATACAAATGAAAGTTTGAAGGATGAATCTATTGGGGGATGGGGGTAAAAAAGCCCCACAGACCACCACACATCCTGTCTCTGGATCATCCTCAAAAGGAAGAACGAAACTATGCAACACAACCACATAATGCAACCATAGCACTAGTCAGTCAAGGAGAATATCCAGATATTTCGTACTATTATGTAGAAACAAGGCATGACAAAGAACAGATGCACAGGAAAAACTGCATTTACTTTCAATGTACATTTTCCTACTTGCAGCATTGTCCATACTACTGCATGTGAGAAGAGAGGTACAGCAGCCACACAACCAGGTTACTTAGCAGGTCTTGCCTTCTTTAGGATTGGCAGAACAAGCCAAATTGCAACAATCAGACTGTGGAAGTTCCATGGTATCCATCCAAGGAGCAATTCCCACCCCGGGGAAAAGGCTGGCCGCTTGACTTCATTCCTGCCACTCTCCAAACACCGTATTCCTACATTTTTGGTTCCATCAGATCATCCCTAGCCACACAAACCAAAAGAGGCCGCGGTGGCGATGTCACTGACACCTAAGCAAGAAAACACAACTGGCAGGTAGGGCCATCTGACATACCGCCAAACAGGCAGGACCCACCCAGTACCATCCCTCAGGGGAAAGACAAAGAATAAAGCAAGAGACTGCCCTAGAGGAAGAAAGGAGAGATGAGAGAAAAGCAGGAGACCCCTGAAGAACTTCTGGTTTTGTCTCCCAGAAGCCTTGTTCACCGAATGGAATTCGTGTATTTGACGAAGCACTACAGGAAAACATTCCAATTCAACTCTTAAAATAGCAGCCACCTAAACAGCACATGTGCCCAAATATGTTCTGTGGCTGTCCAGTCACAGGTCAGGGATCAGTGCTGAATCCAGTTTCAGGTGGTCAAAAATTCAAGTGAGGAAAATGTTACGTTCCCTTTCCTTAACTGTCTTTCTCACGGCCATGTATTTTGCCATTTTTAATAATCAAAAGACACTTCCATTAGAAGAGAAACAATTGTGCTAGCTGCAGGTACACCACAAGGGAATAAAAAGATACAGTTATTTTTCTGGGCTTTAGGAGTGGATTGTGTAGTACTTTAGCTCTCATAAACTCTGGTAACCACCTTTAACAACAGATTAACAAACAAATGGCCAGTAATCAAACAAGCTCACATGCTGGGAGATACAGAAGCAGATAAATATATGTATTATAAGCTTACTAAGACATTTTATTCTTCCATTACTTTAGAAAAAATATGATAAAACTGTTTTAAAGATTCTTTTGCTCTTAAACCTCATTTAAGAAAAATACCAAGTCCAACATGTTGAAGCATGTTTTCTGTATCTATAGGAGAGGAAAGTCTAAACAGCAGTATTAGACCACTGTCACAGGGCCCACTATCACTGAAATACTGTTATGATACCTGCACAGAACTGTTCAGCTTGGGACAGATCATAAGACAGTAACATGTGGACCAACATGAAAAAAGCATCTCACACTAACTAGAAAAGCTTATTGGCATGTAGCAGGAGAGCAGAGACCATGCTGAATTCCCCCAAACTGAGGCAAATCTGCAAAAGATAAAATGCTGTGGGTAGATTCTATCCTACACTGAGGAGACCAGATTAAGAATACAGGTGGAACTGTATGAGCACAGGCGCTCATTCTGGGGCTTCATACAGTGGTGATACACCGCAATAAAGAGAACAGTTACACTCAAGCAGAATTCAGTCACCATTCCACTTTGGTGACAAGCTTGTCACGTGTGTCAGGACAGACACGGATGTGCCCAAAGAGGTCCCACTTAGAGCATCTTCTACCAGCTGCTACACAAACATATGGCCACCAATTAAAGGTGGACAGAGCTGCCCCGCCTGTGGCTCAGCACTGAGGGAAGAACGGAGGTGGGGGAAACCTTTCAAGAACCCTTTCAAAGGCACCCAGCACTTGTTAAAAACAGTGATGCCCATTAGGACAGAGGCAACCCTCTGGGCAGCTGGAGACAGCCAAAGCAGGATCTTCCCCCGGGCCCTGTATGGCCAGGAGCTTACCAGGTATATGTGCACAGATCATGCTCAATTTCCATACTAATGTCCTTTTGGTCCCCTGTCTTTCCCTGCTAATGCTTGCATTGCCTTTGAAGATAAACGTATCCCCCAAAACAACTGCTGATTGACAGCTCTGCACTGTAAACAAGTGTCAAGGAAACAAAGCCTTAATGATGCTCTGTCATCTAAAAATACTATAAACAACGTCTGTGTTACTGACGGATAAAAGAGGGCCTTGTTCCTAATGAAGAGGGTAGACTATCAGAGGAAAACTCACTTCCCAGCTCTGTAGGATTCAGTGCATATAAACCTAGGGTATTCATTCAACTTCACTGCTCCCTCCCAGCCCTACTGAGGGGACAAGCTGACACCACTGCTCCAATACAAGGGATTCCCAGGACTAGCACAAAACTGACAATTAAGGCATTAGTATTGGAAAAGTTCATTGTAGCCTTCTGTGGAAAGGCACTGGGAAAACTCAAAGACTTATTAAAATGGTGCCCTAAACAGTCTGCCAAGACAGCCAACCCAAACATCATTTCCAAAGATACAAAAATGAGTAATTTTCTCCCTTTACTTCAACTTGGAAATTTTCCTGTATCTAGAGTGATTTCATGTCTTCTCCCCTTCCAAGTACCACAGCCTGATGTTTCTTGTGTTCTAGTCGTGACTTCCTCTCCGGGGTTCCCTCGTCCAAGTGTGACCCAAAATAAACAGCGAGGTCTGTCCCACTCTTCCCACGTTAACACATGCATTATTCAAAAAGGCTCAGAAGTGCAAAAGACTTCACTAAACAACTGACCCAGAGAGGAAGAGACCAAGCTTACAGCATCATGTTCTTCAACCTGCTAAGAAGGTCATGATGTACTGAGCATAAAAGGGAAACTAAGATTTCACACGGCATAAGAAAAAAGTGGATTTGGAAATTACAACTTATTTCCTCCAGATCTCTTCTAATTTATGCTCTGCACCCTCTTGTCCAACTCTGACCAAACCCCTTTATGACTAATTTTTTTCCATGTACACTTTTGAAAATAGAGAGACAGTTACCTACTCTAAAAAGAACAATGTTGCACAATGACCGTGCCACCCATTCTTATATCTCACAGCTATCACTGTTATTTCCCTGGCAGGCCATTTCAGGAACACAAAAACTACATCAGCAATGCCTGTGTAATGCCAAGGGAAGAAGAAATACATTCCAAAGTGAAAATGCAAGGGAGGTGAAAATCCATTTCTGTGTTTCCTATGTTTTCAGTGCAGTGTGTGAGTGATTTTTATGACAAACACAAACCTACACCACACATCTTTGTTTGTTTCTTATACACCACTATTGTCCTGGAAATTAAGAAACTGTCAAATACAAACCAAACAGACGTGACATGAGAAGAAGTCATTCCACCGAGAGGACTAAAACTAGGATTCCCCTCCCACAGGCATTTTTAGGATTTTATTTTGCTCCAATTCAGGCCACCATTTGTAAAACAGGGATTAAAAAGATGACATATTCTTAAGGAATTCACATGGACAAAATTACAAAATAATAAAGCAACCATTCCACACTAAAAATTACAACCAAAGGGATATTTCATAAAACATATTTATTTAATCAAATCACTATTTTCCAGTATTATACTTGTTTTTAGCAGCTCCTATGACTAAGAAAGCCAAACATTAGAAGTTCAGGGATCACAGAGTTTCCTGTCATTCATTACCATGGTAAATTGGTGCTTCATTGAGCTTATTAAAAAATGCTTCAGCAGTGAAAGCACAGTAGGCTTTCATTTTATGATGTACCCTAAGTGCCAAGACAAAAGAGCATCAGGGAAGGAGCAGCACTAACATTCCTGTTCCCACTACTTGAAAGCTAAGACACTGGCTTTCACCAGCTCTTGGGTTATGACGCTTGAGCATATCAGCACAGTTTTAGTATACTAAACAAGCTATCAATTTCTCCTCATGCCATAGGTTTAGTACCTAAAGTAAGTTTCTCTAATTCCACGCTGTTTACCTTTTCTTTGTTCTCCTTCGTCCTCCTTCCCTCCTTCACAGGAATAAACAGAAAATAAATCTTTTCAACAGAAAACACAACTCACCCCAGAAAGAAAAAAAAGACAGAAATCGACCTGATGCTGACGAGCAAAAAATTGGCATTCACCAGGATGAACATAAATCAACACCAGAGCTCAGAATGTGGAGACCACCACAAACAAGAAAAGTTTCAGAAATGTTAGGATTTTATTATGAAAACCAGATTGCATCTCTTACAGCTGGCAAAATTATTCATCAGTAGATGTTTTCATGTGACACTGGATCTTTTGGAAATCTTTCAGGGTAAAAGCAAATGAAATCACCTTTTCCCAGCTTGTGTCACCAAGAGGAATCAAGATACAGACCCAACTCTTACTGCAGCCTCTTCAGAGCAGCAACTTCTGGACTTCAAAAATCATCACATCAAAACCATCATGTTCCTACCCAGAGGCAAAGCTCATTTATTCAACCTGAATCAATTTATGACTATATATTTTCAAAGTTTCATTTTGTGGCAGGATGGGAACACAAAATCACAACAGTATTTTTCTGATACAAGTGTTCTATCAAAACCTTCAAGTGAAAATAGAAGTCAAAAAGTTTGTAATACAAATGAAAGGATAACTTTAAAGGATACTACCAAGCTGAATTTAAAATGCAAATTGAGTTTTGTTTTTTAGTTCTTGTTGCAGACTAATTACTTCCAAAGACATAATGAAGACCTAGAACCTCATTTTTCAAGCTCTCACCCTAATGAAAAATAACAAAGACATTTTGGTAAAGCACAAGGCAAAACAACCAAATGAACTACTTGTATCATCACGTCTCCTTTTACTTACTGACCCTGTATGATCAAAACATGTTTCGGGGAAATTTTGGTAAGTTGGTCCCCACCGGAAGCGTTACTTAGAAAACCCCTGACCTTCATGCTTGTGGGACTGAAACCTCAAGCACTGGTTTGTTTCCCCAGTAAACATGCCAAAAGTGTTATCAGCACTTCTGTAAGACTCCAAAGTTTCCCGTTTCATATATACCAGGGCTGTCTTCATGTCATTTCTCGCACGCTGTCAGAAGACTGACTTTCCATAGTTTCTGAAAGCTTCATCCGGCTCAGCAGCAAGGAACACACTTTGATACTGACAGGTTGGCAGGGGAAGGTTACGCTTTACACATACTCATCTTGGTATTCAGGCTCAAAAATGAAACATCAGTCGCCAGCCTGCTGCAGACTTGAGAGGTGTTGGCCAAAATGCACGAGTCCCCTGCTTCACGCGCTTTCCAACGCCGCCATTCACCACTCCAGGATCAAGGCATGAGAGCGCACACACACTGCATGCATTTCATCATCGCTCCTGCCTGCACACTCCACAAACCCTTTTTGCCTCTCACAGATCACATGTGCCATTTTACACACCTCCCTACACCCCCTTCACACTCAGGCAGTTTGTTTCTTCTTCCCCTCCTGAGGAGGCAGACTCAGCCTCAAGCTCTAGCATAAACAGAAACCTAAGCTATGGCTGTGATTAAAAAAAACAAAGCATGGGGAAAAAAAGCTTTCCATCTCCTTCCATCTCCTTGTCTCAGTGTGAACCACAGGATACTGAGACATTTTCGACTTCAAGCTCCAGCCTCAGAAGTGGTCTTTGACATGAAAGATGCCTAGCAGTGGTTAAGGCTTGAGTTCAAAGCTCTGGCTAAAGTTGCATCTAACCTATCATTTATATCTGAAGTTGCAGTGCACTTTATAAGGAAATGACTGCATTTTCCCAACCTACCACCCGTCGGTTTGATTCCCAGAGCAGTTTCAGTGCACTTGAGCTACATTCCTTTTAGAGGAAAACAGAACAGAAGCTCATACCCAGATGCATTGGAAAGGCAATCCAACTACCAACAGAATCAAAGCAGACTCAATATTTGGATGGCTTCAAGCTGTATGACTGACAGAAACCTTCAGTCCAGATCACAAAACAAAAATAAATGTAGCTAAAAGTACAATCTAAGGGGCCTCAGCATCACCTTCTGACTTTCTGTTTCTTCCAAAAATCCAAACGACATCCATAGAATTAAACCTTCTTTCCGAGTTAGTAAGGTATCAGACTGGCTCTTCCAGTTCCTTCGCAGACTTATTCATACCAGCTCAGCTCTAATGACAGCAGAAATATCCCAGAACCCCAGCGAAGGCCACACCACTTACCAGGCCACTGCAAGTGCTGATCGCTGCTGTCCCGCTGCCGGAGCCGGGCTGCCACGCTGTGCCAAGGAAGTGGCACGGGACTCCCGAGTGAGTTGTAATCTTCGCACTGGTGTGGTTGCCACGCCTCCTTTCAACTACGTAGTTATGGGAAAGAAATCCCATGTGGACAGTCAAGTTAAAAAACAAATCCTTCTCCTCATGATTAATTTTGTAATATACCACGTTTTCACTTTTTCCGAGATCTCTCTTCTTCCTTGGGCTTGAGATGTGGTAATGTAGATTAAAAGAAAGAAAATGCCCGCTTGCATCTACTCTTGCTGGATGAACCACGTGGTATTCTGGCACTGTCTTCACAAATTGCTCTGAGAGAAATGGAAAAAAAAAAAGGAAACAAAACTAGGGTGAGTGTTAGCCTGTTCAGATCTTACACAATTTAGAGGGAAACTCCAGAATGTAATTCACCACAACATCCTACTGACACAAAGGCAGGCAGTGAACGGACGACCATGGAATACATTCCTCATTTGGGCTTTCTATTCTCCCATTGTAACACTTGGTTTAGAAGCTAAACATTCTTGTTTCCAAATATTTTGTCACCATTCATATAAAACTGTCACACACAGCCCCCTTCCCAATCCCACAAGGGCTGGGAACCCTCCATGTCCTAGGTCTCCAGGACACGATACTCTGATCAAGGAGATCATCTTCACACATCCAAAAATCTGACCACAGAGCCTTGCAAACACACAAATGTGAAGAGAAAACACCAACTGGCTTGATTATTTGTACTAACAGCACCTCAGTAACATCAGCTTTAGCAGCTGCTGCAGCTGCAGATTCAGAATTTCAAAGAAGGGTTTGAAGAGAATGAAGTAATCATGGTCTTACGTATAAGGAGTTCCAAGCAGGGTAAGATTGGAAATCTTATCACTTGTCAAGATCTAGCAGGTGAAGAGAGATTATTGACATTGTTGTCCCCTGCTACAACAGGGAAAGCATAAGTAAGAAGAAACACCACCTGTACCCAATTTTATTTTTTTTAAATTACTGTGAAATGCAAAAGCCTCACGCAAATAACACAAATCCATGTAAAACACAATCTGTAAGAACTCATACCCTAAGGGCCAGATCTGCTGGCATACTTGAATTCTACCCAAGAAATGACAGTCTGAACATATTTAATTAAAAGAAGTTATGATGACACACATTAATCCAGTTCTCCTTACCCAGTGTTGCTCTTCATTCCCAAAGTCCCAGCCACTTACACATGAAGTGACTACACCTCATTCATTAACTAAGCTGCTTAACAAAGCAATTAGCCTGTTCCAGCTACTTCCAACTAAGTCTGGTTAGCCAATCCTTTTAGAGGCACTTCTCCCTCCACTGCCTGCACCTTCAAAGCCACAGAGGACCAGCCCTGCCTAAGCAGACAGCTGTCTGGATTCATCCCCTTCAGGAAGGAACACATCTCATTTGTCCTCATTAGCTGCAGTTTAAGACATGGCTGCTTGCATTTCCTCAGGCCATGGACCCCTGAGACACGTGCACTGAAACACTTCCAACTGAAAAAAAAGCAAAACAAAACGAACAAAACCCCTGCTTCCCAGCCCACATACAACTACGTCAGAAATCCGGCTGTGTCTCAGCGGTATCTTCACTTCAGAAGCAAGCTTATTCTCTCACACAGCAGATTTCTCTGCACACAAGCCTTCCCACCAGCCTACAGGGCCTGGGAGCCTTCGCAGGACAAGGCACAGCAGTGGGGTTTTGGGCCTTCACAGTGGCAGTTTTTGACAGCATGGACACTAATGCCTACCACAAGTTCTGAGAGACATCTGCCCTTGTCCACATAACCGGACTGAGACACTGGGAACTCAGAGCACACCTTCATGCCTGCAGTTGGCACAGTCTGTAAGCAGCACAAAAGGTGCCAGATGCCTGGTAATTCAGCAGTTGAAGCTAAACCAAGGTTCCCCTTTCTTCACACTCCAGAGTGAATAAAAAAAACGGCAGGTAGAAGAGATAAGAAACACCCAAAAATACATCTTATCTGCAGGTGTTAAACTGTAAGACTTCTGGGAAGTCCCACATCCCATACTGTGCTAGCAAAGACAGGCTATCAGGGAATGCTGCAGGACCAGGCCCCGATTTCTATGGTTTTCAGCACAACTCATTAAATAATCAAATTAAATGCCTGAAGGAAAACTTATTCATTTGCTGTCACTGGGCGATTTTCCTCTGCCTGATGTCTTGAACTTAATTTGTTGTGGCTTAACTGCTGAACTCCATGCAAGACCAAAGACTTGGGGTTTTCGATTTAAAACTCCTCAAGGAAGCTTTTTACTTCATCACTACAGCAACTAGTGTATAGAAGTTAAAGAAAAGTAGACCATCAACATCAGTAAGATGGAAAATAATGCTGAAGCATTGGATTATCAAAGCAGAGAAGCTGAACTTCCACCCACTTGTTAAATACTTGTTTAGTCACTGGAAAGGGGCATTATGCTGCAATAATAATGTACTGTAATATAACTGCAGAAATGAATTATTTAAGAGCCTGCAAAACACCAGAGGGAATAAGATTACAACACGAAAGTCTAACAGGATGAGGCTAACAATATTTCTGCAAGCAATCACTACCAGTATATTTTTGCCTAGACTGTTGGGTAAAAGTTAGCAAAGGCAATCCTACCTATAACAGAAAATTTTACTGAGCTCCACACTAAGCCTAAGATAGCATCGTTTCTGCCTGGAGAAGAGTTTAAAACAAAGACAGGAGGTACAATTTTGATTATTCCTTTCTGCCCTTCTAGGAAAGAAGAACTAAATGCATGCAGCCCAGACTGCTCAATATTAAGGGCTGCATCCTTCAATACTGAATGCCTCTTTTCCTACAGTAACATGAATTCCTATTAAAACACCACTAATTCACATGAAACTTTGCAGCAGCAAACATAAATGGAAGGAATAAATGCCACTGCCACTGACAAGCCGTAGTGGTGGCATCTCACAGCATCCCCCTTGGACACCCAGCATATTCTCCACTCCAGGAAGTCCTGCCTGTCAAGTGGGCACTGCTCAGGATTTACAGGCCAGGAAAGGTGGCCGTGTAGCTCCAGAGAATGTTTTGTCTTTCCAGAACTACAGCCCGGGCATGCTGGCTTGCGTTGGTGCTGCGAACAAGACTGAAGCAGGGCAACGAGCAGCACGCATTCGCATCAGGACTCTGCTCTGCAATCACAGTGTCTGCTCAGGCCCTCTGGGCACACGGGACAGGCAACATTCAGACTGTTCATACTTGTTTGAGGAGCCCAAGTATTGTTTAAGTTGTCAGAGAAATCTTCCCCGCAGACCTTCCTAATTCTGCATCATTGAAAACATCTGATAATATTCAAAACCACTCCTGTCTGTTCTGCTCCTCTGTGGATTCAAATTCACCACACGTGGCAGAGAATTGCCTTATTAAGAAGGGCTGTACACAAAGTGAATGAACTAGGATAAAGAGAAAAACGTACATGATCTGTCACACATGACAGGAAAACCACAATTTACTTTAGATACATAACATGTTCCCTGACAAAATTCCTTTAAAATGTGACACATCATCATTTGCCATGGTTTCATCTCCATCTTTGTAGTTCGTGTACATCTGCCCCTCAGACCCTCTGGCTTCTTTTCAAACCACTCCCTGGGATAGGAAATAGTGTGGCTCATCTTGAGAGGAAGCGCCATGCCCAGGAAACACACCAAGCTCCAGAGCCCCGTGGAAGAGCGCAGGCCTTCAGCACTCAGCAAGGGCATCCTTAGCTGTCCCATCTATCACACTCATGGATGTGGAGGGAGCAGAACACTTCAGTTGTACCAGATACAAATTTTAGTCTACACTTCAGACTGCAGGAAAACTTCCTTCACAAAAAATTAGCCACATTTCTAACTGCCCCTTTACTCAGTGCTATTTGCAAACTCTTGGAAAGTACTATGTTTTCCACGCCTAGAAAGTTAAATTAATTCTACATTCATTTCCAAATGCCTGACAATTAAATAGCTACTACATGCTAACACAACCATCCCCGTTCTGTCCCACGTAGAGTCATAGCGATGCAATTATTGCCAGCATCCACTGTCAATGAATCCAACAGGAACCAGCTTCAGGATAACTGAAAAGTTCACTTTTCAGCCACCTTATTTAAACACTTTTCAACGATCTCTGAGGGGTACAGAAGATTTTCTCTTCTGTGTTCAAGCTCTCCTGACAGCACCACAGCTGTTGATTGCATCAGGAAGCAAAATTTTCTCATACATTTTTGGGTCCTCTACCACCAGGCAGAGTCTTCCAACTACTCATAATTTTTCTCCCTTGGGAGCCAATTCTCCTGTCCTCCTTAAACAGGCAAAAACTGAAATAAAAAATAGAACTCCCGTGTTACACTCCCCACAGCAAAAGAGGGAGAAAACCCAACTGTGAGGGCAGCCTCAAAGAGACCCGTCCCGCGCATGAAGTCTGACTTGCAACCTACCAGCCTCACTGAATGTGAGAAACTCACAGCGGGTGTTGAACCCTGATAACACCAAATCATTCTGCAGCGCCTGCTGCTTTGGTATAGAAGCGATCTCTTGTTTAAAAATAAATAAATAATCAGGAGAGTAAACTTCTTCAGTTTAGTAGCACAAAACGATTCTGGCATCTAGCTGCCTCTAAATGAGGAAGATCAGCAAGAAGCAGGGTTTAGCAATACCTTCACCTACACAGCCAAAGTCGATGACTGCCCAGGAGCCGCAGGAAGGCGCATCCGGAGCGCGGTGCCCTG
>VZRQ01005885.1:200629-244840 GCA_013397975.1 Machaerirhynchus nigripectus
CGGTTCCCAGGCAGGTGTGCAGGACGGGACGGAACGAGGCGGGATGGATCGGGACGTGACGGGAGGGAACGTGACGGACCGGGATGGCACGCGGCGGGAAGGAACGGGACGGGACGGGACGGGACGCGGCGGAACGGGGGCGATGCG
The DNA here is from genome assembly GCA_013397975.1 of Machaerirhynchus nigripectus. Lineage (NCBI taxonomy): Eukaryota > Metazoa > Chordata > Aves > Passeriformes > Dicruridae > Machaerirhynchus > Machaerirhynchus nigripectus. Next base: position 200,777 of record VZRQ01005885.1, read on the forward strand.
CGGGTAGCAGCCGCGGGGGCAGCGGGGCGCGGCGGCCGCGCTCAGCACCCGGGAGAGCTCCGCGCCCACCGCGCATGCCCCGCCCCGCCGGCGCGGATAAAAGCGCGGAGCGGAGCCGAGCGGCGGCAGTAGTGCCATTTGCACAGCCGGCAACGCGCCGTCCCCGGGCCCTGCCGCCGCTCCAGCAGCCTGCCCGCCGCCGCCGCTGCTGCTGGTCAGCGTCTGGGGAGAAAGCTCCCGCAACCCGTCTCCCACCCTAGCATGGGATGGGCGAGCCCTGCGAGCGCGGTGCCTGCTCGCCAGCCGCTGGCGTAAAGGAAGGAGCGGACCGGGAGTCCTGGGACGCGCCGCTGGGTTTCCTGGAGGGCGCTCAGATGGACAACGGGAGCAACGTGTCGTTCCTGCAGTTCTTGAAGAACATCAACCTGGAGCGAGCCGACGGGATGCAGGGGGACAGCTCTGATGTGGTGAGGATTGTCATCTCGCTGGTGTACTCCGTGGTGTGCGCCCTGGGACTGGTGGGCAACCTGCTGGTGCTCTATCTGATGAAAAGCAAGCAAGGCTGGAGGAAATCCTCCATCAACCTCTTTGTGACCAGCCTGGCAGTGACTGACTTCCAGTTTGTGCTGACCTTGCCATTCTGGGCAGTGGAGAATGCACTGGACTTCAACTGGCTCTTTGGCAGGGCAATGTGTAAGATCGTCTCCTATGTGACAGCAATGAATATGTATGCCAGTGTATTCTTTCTCACTGCCATGAGTGTGGCTCGATACCGCTCTGTGGCTTCAGCCTTGAAGAATCAGCGTCGAGGAGACCCACTGGGTGGCTGCTGCTCTGCGAAGTGGCTTTGTGCACTCATCTGGCTGTCAGCTGTCCTGGCTTCCCTGCCCCATGCCATTTTTTCCACCACAGCCACTGTCTTTGATGATGTTCTCTGCCTTGTCAAGTTCCCAGAGGGCCGTGGCAACAATGCCCAATTCTGGCTGGGTCTGTACCACATCCAGAAGGTGCTGCTGGGCTTCGTGGTACCGCTGGTCATCATTAGTCTCTGCTACTTGCTCCTGGTGCGCTTCATCAGTGACAAGCATGTGGGCAGCACCTGCAGCGGCCCCAGCATCAGGCGCCGCTCCAAAGTGACTAGGTCAGTGTCCATCGTGGTGCTGTCTTTCTTCTTGTGCTGGCTGCCTAACCAAGCACTTACAACGTGGGGGATACTCATCAAACTCAACGTGGTGCACTTCAGTAATGAGTATTTTCTCTCCCAAGTGTACCTCTTCCCCATCAGCGTGTGCCTGGCACACTCCAACAGCTGCCTCAATCCCATCCTCTACTGCCTCATGCGCAGGGAGTTCCGCAAGGCACTGAAGAGCCTCCTCTGGAGGATCACCTCACCTTCCCTCACCACCATGCGCCCTTTCACTGACACCACCAAGCCTGAGAAGGAGGAGCAGGCCCTGCATGCCATGATGCCTGTCCACCCTGTCCCTGCTGCTCCCCGTGCTGCAGCCATCCAGGCAGAGGTGGCCTATTACCCTCCGGGAGTGGTGATGTACAGCAGCCGCTATGACCTGCTGCCTGCCAGCTCCATGGAACAGCACTGCTGAGATGGCAGGGGGCTCTGGGGGTGGGACAGTGCCAGATGTGGCTTGGGGATATTGAATGCCTGGTCAGGACAAGGAGAGGAGGGATGAGTAAAGGAGGACTTCTGTGTGAGAGATGCTCTTTTGTGGTTTTGTCTGCCCTCAGAGACACTTGATGGACATTGTTGTCTGGAGAATGCACCCTGAGCTGGAGAACAGGACTAGGAGGAGGTAGTGGTGGGGTGTCTCTATGAGATGCCTTTTAGTGCTTGTAGCTACCTCATCTGGGGAGCAAGAACTGGTGAGGGTGATGGGACTCCAGCCAGGGTGGATGCAGGATGTGCAAAGCACCACAGGAAGGAGAGGGGCTGTTTTGGGTGGGCTGAGGCTGGAAGGCCTCAACCATGTCCCCTCAAGCTGGAGTTGCAAGCAGCAAGAGGCCAGCAGCCCTCGTGCCCAGTGTTTGTCTGTGGCAGGGAGAGGAGCTGAGCTGCTTTCTCACTGCTGCAGGACCCTGTAAACAGCGCAGGCCTGACGGGTCACTGCTCCCGGGGCTCCGCGGGGGCACAGGGATCAGACAGCCTCTCGTCTATCTCAGACCCGCCCTGAGGGGAACTGCCAGGACAAGCAGGTACAAAGCTCCTGCTCGTTCAGCCTTGGCCCCTTTCCCCTCTTTTAGGGACTCAGGAAAGAGAGGGGACAAGGAACACTGTGCTCCCCTCCACATCAGTGCAGGATCTGCTTTTCCAGCTACCCCCACCCCCTCAGCTGCTGCCAGGGTATAGAGCCACCTAGACAGCTAAGGAGAAATCCAAGGACAGAATTTGCAGCTTCATGGGGAAGTTTTGCTTTTCCTGGGTTTGGAGGGAGGGTGTGAGCCCCCTAATATTGTTCCCCAGCCTCTCTCCAGGCCACTGAGGGGAAAGGAAGCCTCACAGCCCCAGACCATGTATAGCAAGACAGCATCTCTCCCAGGGCACTGAGGTTGCAGGCCTAATTTTTGCTGCACTTCAGACTGTTCATATTTCACTTCAGGAAATCAGCACAATTGTAAATAAAATTAAAAAAAAAAAAAAAAACAACAAAAAAACAAACCAAGGGGAAAAGAAACAATCCTAGCCACTTCAAATCACTTGCTCTGGGATACTTCTGACTTCACTTAAAACCAAGCACAAAGGCTTTAGTTCTGCTGAGGGTTTTCACTGACACTTGACAGTGTTTCAGTGAAGTTCAGTTCAGTTCCTCTAGTCTGAGCAGCCCTAGGGCCTACAGTGCTTATGTAGCCTAAAGAATGTCAGGGATTGGCCTGTCCCACCCTCTGTTCCAGAGAAATACCCGGGAAATAATTTGAGGCTGATCTGAATCAAACTTTTAGGGGGATGAAAAATGTGTATTTTTAAGCTGTGAAAGTTTTTATGGTAAGGCTATATATCTACTTCTTAAAATATTTTTTTTTAATTATGGGGCAAAGAATTTGAAATGGAAAAAATCAAAATATTTGTTTTAAAAGATAGAAAAATACAACAGTTCTGGTTTTGTTTTCAGAACACAAGGTCATTAATCCCTAATAATGCATATAAGATAATTATTTAAATACAATTTTCAAAACTCTTTTCTATTTCCAACCCCTTTCCTTGCATCTAACTCCAGCATCTGCCTGACTCTGCTAAAAAGGCATTTATGCAGCGGGTTGTTTGTCACCTCTAAGTACTGACATGGAGCAAACTTGCTATTTCTGTCCAGAGAAAACCGCAGTGCCATAGTGGCAATTACACTTTTCAGACTCTGTTAGGTTTACTCTACAAGTTGGTAACTCCTGTTGTAAAATTCATGTTTGGTCTGAAACCAGCTGGTTCTGCTGCTTGCAAGGAGAAGTTGTTCTCTTTTTTTTTCAAGGCAGAAGAGAATTCTCCAGCCTTGGGCACTTGCTGGGGAGAAGATACTGATTTACAAGTTGTCTGAAGAACAGCACAAGTGAGCTGGCAGCTGATGGGCACATTTACACAGATGCAAAGACTCCGAAGAAATCAGACATATCCACAGAAGAACTTAAGCATCTAAGTACTGTACAAACGCCTCTCTAACCTCCTAAATCCTGACTTGGTTGACAGGTGAAGTCTATAGGTATAGTTTTTTCTAGTAAAATTTTTGTGCCTAGAAATCTGTTCCTGAGCATGCCTAAATCTGCTTAATTCTGTAGCACTTATTTCTGTGCTTTATGGGGATATCTTTGTTGGGACTGGCCACAGTGTGTATCCTGTGAGGGAGGCAACTTTGCATCCCAACACAGAAGACCCTGTGCCAGGCCACACTAAGTCAGGAGCGGCTGTGAACTTAAGTCATTCCCCCCATCCCTTTGAATCTGTGCCTGGATGTGCTGCTTCTTTCCCAGCTTCAATATACATGCAGATTATGCTCCATCCCCTTCCCTTGTGAAATGCTAAATTAGAGGGCACAGCTATCCCCCACGGCCTGAGAGATTCAGCTCCCTCTTTCCCACATCCCAGGGCAATGGCTGAATCTCTGGGCCCCTTTGTGAATGTGCTCATGTTCTCTGGCTTGAAGCAGTTCCCTGTTGCATGAGTTGTTTGCTGTTGCTGGAGCATAAGGTCAGTGAAAGCCCTCAAACACTGCTTGGCAGTGGTTAGGGTGCAATCTCCAAAAAGGGACTGTGAAGAGATTTTTTCACTGCAACTACAGAATAGAAATTGGATCCAGATCTGGGTTCTAGATCTCCCGTTCCCAAGAACAGTGGTTAACTCACTCGCAGGTCCTGGTTCAATTAAAGTTCCAGTGTGCTATCCAGAAGCCTGAGGTCTTTCTAGACCTGCAGGTAGAGCAGCTTGATGTGCTAAGGGATTTGCAAAAAACCACATTTCTGTTCTGGGAGAAAGCCCTAATGTCTGTGTTCCAGGTGAAGAAAGCTGCACTGCTGTATGAGAAAAGGAAGCCATGAACTCTTAAGTCCAGAGTTCAGAGAGATATAATTGCATTTCTGTAGGCCAGGAGAAAGTATCTAAATAAAGGACATGGGAGGAATCTCACAGCCAGATGCTCTTCTTACTGTTTGCTTTTGAACAACAAAATTTCTTGCTTCACTTGCTGGAAATTTATTCCTTATCTGATGTTTAACTGTTCTTGTGCATTTAATAAACAGCTGTTTAAGTGTCTAAAGTGTAACTGAATTTCAGTAGATAGCAAGCTGCCTGAAAGACAGCCTCTGTGGTGTTCAGCATGGCAAAACCCATGTGCTTTTGTGGATGTCAATGCAGACATAATTTTGTGCCAGGAAAACAACAGAGTAAAACAGGTGGTGTTCAGAACAACGCATAGTTAGCCCAGACTGCTAGCAATGTACCATTCTGAGAGGAAACCCCAGGTTCCTGATCACTAGAGTCATAAAAACCTCACATTTGGCCAATCACCCAAACATGAAAATACCTTGAGTCCCAGTGAGGGACTGGACTATGAAATTAGGGGGCAGCTCTCTCTCAAGTCACTGATCTACCAGGTGTAGGTCATGGATCTGCTGTTTGCATGAGGCACAACCCATCCACACTTGGCCAAATGTTGGTTTAGGCCACACCGGCAGCCCAGGCTGTGCAGGTGAGCCTGTGTCCAGCACAGCCAAAGAGCACAGCTCTAGCAATGCATGCACAAGGGGAAATTTTGCTTCACCTGTGCTGTGAGTCCTAGCTAACAGCATGAAATCTGTGCTCTGTGTTGCACAGGCAGGGGCACTGGCCTGGGCCTTGGCAGAAGGTACAGTTTCTCTGTATGCATAGGGTGTGTGGCCTCAGCAGAGGGTCTTTCCAGCTCAACAACAACAAATCCTACCAAGTATCCAGGGGGTTCCAAAGTAATGAGTACAACATGCTTCAAGAACACTCCTGTGCCCTGCAAATGTTCATGCCTTCATTTGTAACAATCACCTTTTCCTGGACTAAAATAAACATTGCTGAAGGATACAAAACAATACTTACAGAGTTCTTGACAAGATTTTCATTCCTGGTCTCCTCCTGTTACGGATTCCTGGGGGGTTGGTGGTGTAGAGGTGCATGCACATGGTTATACAAGGGTAGGGACCTGAAGGTGCAGGCTGACACCTAGTGACAAACTGAGACAACCTTTAAAGACCGGATATTTTCATCAGGCAAAGACTTTGACTGCTTAGGGATGTTTAAATATCTCAGCCCCTTAAATAACTAACCAAAGTCTTAATGTAATAACAACCTCCAATTGCATTTCCAGGTTTCCCTTTGAAATGCCTCTTCAGTGGAAATGCTGTTTCACTTTCTCAGTGAGTTATTCTGGCACTCACTTCAGCAGTAAAAAAAAATCTAGTCCCCTTCATTCCCATTCATTACTGTCTACTCTAAAACTTGATTATTCAATTGAGTCCCTGCATAGAAGCTATGATCTAATTCGTATCCCTGGGCTGGAGCAGGAATAAATCTGGGTGTGGTGCAGCTCAAGGACATTAGATTGAGAGTTTGGATCTCCTTTTTTTTTTAGTGAGGGTCATTTCTCAAAAGATAATTCTTATTTTTCCATTAAAAGGGGGTCATTGAAAATATCTTTTTATCATGATGAGAGCAATTACAAGAATCTCCTCTAGGTACAGTCTCAGAATCAGTCGGTGCCATGGGTAGCCAGTTAACTCGTTCCTGTGCTAAAGTGTAGCTGATAATACACATAAGCAGGTTTCTCTGCCTGTGTCTGTGCATAGTCTCAGAGGCCTTCCCAAAATCTTAACTGTAAATTATAGACTCACAGGATGGCTGAGAAAACTGGGCCAAAAGATCAGCTGGAGACAGAAGCAGTTTATTTAGTTAATGCGTTTTTGGAAACATTGAGTACCTGGTGGGAAAGGACTGATTACTATTCAGTGTGCGACTAACAAAATAAAGGTATCTCACTCAGATACCAGCTCTCTCCCTTACTCATCCATTCCTTGGGACAATGACATACTGTTTCTCCAAGGACTTGTGCTTTTCCTTCAGATCAGCTGAATGAGTATGGTCAGTTGTACAACAATCAAACTGACTATTCAACAATGACTTCTAAAATCACTGTTCAGTGAACCTTTCCACTTTAACTCAGCTGAACCTCACACTGGATAAAACTGGAATCTTGTGGAAAATGACTAGTTTCTGTATTTGTGAAGAAGTCTGATCAGCACGTTCACACCAGGAGAGGTGGCTTCTACACCAGGGGTTGTGCCACCATTCAAAGGGTCCTCAGTGGGCTGGAGAAATGGGCTGACAGGAGCCCCAGGCAGTTGGGCAAGGGAGTTGGAAATTCCTGCACTCCCTGCACCAGCACAGGCTGGAGTCCAGGCGACTGGAAAGCAGAGGAGGAGCTGGGGACAAGGTGAACACAAGACAGCAATGGGCCTGTGCAGCAAAGGTCAGCAGCATCCTGGGCTCCACTAGGCAGGGCGCTGCCAGCAGGTCAGGGGAGGGGGTCCTTGCCCTCTGCTCAGCCTGGTGAGACACTTTTGGGATGCTACGTCCAGTCCTGGGCAGGTTACCCAGTTCTGGATTATTTACCAGAGGGGCTCTGATATGATGGAGGGCTTTGAGCATTTGCCATGGGAGGGGAGGCTGACAGAGCTGGAGGTGTTCAGCCTGGACCTGAGAAGGCTTGGGGACTTCATCAGTGTATGTAAATACCTAATGTGGGTGGGGATTAAAGAAGATGAAATCAGACTCTTCTCAGTGTTGTTCGGGGAATGGACGAGAAGCAATAGGCACAAACAGAAATTCCATCATTTAAATGTAAAAAGAAAAGAAAAAACCTTTCAAATGGTGTGGTCAAGCACTGGAACAGGTTGCTTGGAGAGACTGTGGAGTCTCCAGCTTTGGAGATGCTCAGAATCTGACTCAACACTGATTGTACTGCTTTAGCAACCCTGAGCTGAGCAGGACTGGGTCATCCCCAGAGGCAACCCCAACTATTCTGTGCTTTTGTGTGATTCTGTGATAGCAAATAGATTGCTCTGCATATGTCTTTCTTCCAATACAGTAGAATTAGCATTAGTGTCTGTCTTGCTTGATGTTTATTCTGAAGAACCTCTAAAAATTTTATGCCCTCAAATCATCTACTACTATATATTTCAAACCACCTATTAATGATCTTTTAAAATGTTTTAATTGCTTTTAATTTCTGATTGAGTGGTGGAGGGGGCTCAGAGGAAATACAGTCTTCCTTTTGCCCATCAAAAGTCACTTCCTGCTGAACTCCAGTCCCTTGCTCACAAGCAAATCCAGTGATGGATACAGAGATGAAGAGAGTGAACCATGAGCTCCTGAGCTGAAGGTAACAGAGATCCTACAGCAGTAGTAAATAACTGCTCTGTCCATACGGGCAATCAGAAATAGGGAAAAGAAGACTCTGATTTAAATTTCAGATCTGGGATTACATTTTCAGAGATGTAAACTGAAATCTTGAATTTTGAGCCCACTGGATATAAAGTCATTCCAAGGAAAATATTCGAAAATGCAAAATTCCTGTTCAGAAAAGAATACCACCTTTTGATAAGGTACCATCTTTCTCTCTGAGAGAATCATAGTTCTAAAAGCAGTTTCATTGCCGTGTTTTGCAATGTTATGGCAATCTAACAATATTTGGGATTTATTTTTTCTGCTTGCTGGGATTGGGTGTTTTGTTGGAACTTCAGCATTTATTAAAGAAAGAAGTACCTCAGCCCTCAAAATCTCTGGAAACGGAATAACTTGCAAATTGCATTGCAAGCTAACATTAATTTTTAATTTTTTTAAAATCAAGTCTGAATGCTGAAAAAAGCCCGAAATCATCTGAGATACATTTGCAGTTATATGGTGATCTGCCAGCCATGCAACTCCAGTGTAGACTTCAGCAGAAGGCATCTCTGTCAGAAACTTTTCATTTCCCTCTTGTCGCTCCTTAGACTCCACAATTCTGCCGTTTGTCACATCTCCTTCTCAGCGTCTGATGAGCAGAGGAGCCTTGAAAACAGGTTTCCAAGATTCTGATGCTGCCTCTCTCTGTGCTGCGACCAATGTTCCCCCGCCTCCTGATTCACTTTATCTGCTGTGAGCCAGTGCAACAAAAACTTATCTGCCAAACAAGTGCGGAACAGCTGCACTACAGGATCAATGCTTGGCATTGATGCCATGATGATTTTTTGCTTTTTATATATACCCCTCTTACATACCTTTTCATACAGCTTTCATGTATCCTTAGTGCTTTTAGCCCGCATACTTGTAATTCCCCAAGTCTGATAACAGCTTAGACCCAAAGTTCTGTTAAGCCAAGAGACCAAACATCCTGGAGGCCTCGCAGTTGGGTCAGAAAGCCCCAGACACCAAGGTCCTCTCCAGAACACATTCTGTAATCCAAGATGGGCCATCCAGGGGGAAGGTTCCTCAGGACGGTGGCTTCTCTTGAGTCTCTCACTGGGGAATCTTTAATAGATATGCTAATTTGCAAGGTCTATAACTGTATACGCAAATCATCGTGTGTGTGCATTTTCGGTGTGCATTCTGGGGTGCATTTCAGTGCATTCTACCTGGATGTGGTGCACCTGAGGATCATCGAATAAATACCGAGGTAAAACCCTTTTCCCCCCCTCTAACCGTGCTTGGCTTTTAATTCTAAGCCCAGGGAAAGGCAACAGCATCAGCACTGAAGGTTTCAAAGCCAGATTCTGCCAGGAGTTTGATGCTAAACGTGTCCATGGGGTGCTCTTACCACCACACGTTCATAGGGCAGTGTCTGCAATGCATTAGGCAGCTGGGCTACAGCTGGCAACAAGCAGCTTTCCTTGGTTGCCTATGCACGAAAGAAAAGAGAGAACTGGACTGCAGCAGTGCACGGCGATAAGGGAATTCCGGAGTGAGACGGCAGAGGGAGGGGCAGAGCTGGGGTTGGGGCGGTGCAAGGCAGCGCAGCTCGGGGGTGCTGTGCTGTCACTGAACACCGGGGGACACCCGAGCACCCGGCTCCTCCGCGGCGCCAGCCCCGTCCCGGCTCCCTTTGGAGCAGGCGGCACCTTTGGAAATCACCCTGGCGAAAAGCAAGCCGTGGTCCGGAAAACGTCACACCGCACAGCTCTCGCTCTGGAAATGCACGACATGGTTTGTTTATCTCAGTTTCCTGCGCAGTCCGGGTTGGAAAGCGCTGATTTTGTTTTCCTACTGCTGCAAGTGCTTACCCATGGGAACAGCCTCCAGTTTGATGGCTCTGCGTGATGTGAAGTCACTATCCTTAATACACAGGTAAAATATTAATACTTGGGAGGTAAAATTTTCATTTCCAAAAAAAAAAATTTAGGAGACGCAACTGCTTAACACATCTTGCATAGCTAAAGGAGCAATGTGCGAAACTGAACACCACAGAAGGCAACAGAATTCACAGAATCACAGAATGGGTCGGGCAGGAAGGGACCACAGTGGCCATCTGTTCCAGCCTTCCTGCTCAAGCAGGGCTATCCTAGAACACAAGGCACAGGATGGTATCGAGAAGGTTCTATAATAACTCCAGTCAGGGAGACTGCACAGACTCTCTGGGAAATCCGTTCCTGTGCTCCGTCACATGCAAACTAAAGAAATTCTTCCTCATATTCAGGTGGAACTTCCTCTGCATCAGTTTCTGCCTGTTGTCTCCTGTCCTATTGCTGGGGACCACTGAGCAGAGCCTGGTCCATCCTCTGACCCCTCCCTGCATGCTGACAGACACTGATGTGGTCCCCTCTCAGTCACCTCTTCTTGGGGCTAAACAAGACCAGCCCCCTCAGCCGTTCCTCATAAGAGAAATGCTCCACTCCCTTCATCACCTTTGTCATCCTCCACTGGACCCGCTCCAGGAGCTCCACATCTCTCTTGCACCGAGGAGCCCAGAACTGGACGCAGCACTCCAGATGGGGCCTCACCAGGGCCGAGCAGAGGGGCAGGATCACCTCCCTCGACCTGCTGGCAGTGCTCTTCCTAATGCATCCCAGGATTCTGTCGGCCTTCTTGGCCACAAGGGCACTGCTGGCTCATGGACAGTTTGTTGTCCACCAGGACCTCAGGTCCTTGTCCTTCTGCTGCCCAGCAGGTTGGACCCCGGCCTGCACCGGGGGTTATTCCTCGCCAGGTGCAGGATGCTGCACTTGCCTTTGCTGAACTTCAGACAGTTCTTCTCTGCCCACCTCTCCAGCCTGTCAAGGTCCCTCTGATGGGCTGCAGAGCCCTCTGGGGTATCGGCCACTCCTCCCAGCTTTGTGTTGTCAGTGAAATTGCTGAGGAGGCATCTGCTCCTTCCAAGGATTGAGGTGAGACTGACTGGCTTCAGTTCTCTGGGTCCTCCTTTTTGTCTGTTTTGAAGAATGGGTGACATTTGCTTTCTTCCAGTCCTCAGGCATCTCTCCTGATCTCTGTGACCTTTCACAGATGATCATGAGCCCCCTGGCTACGGTGTCTGCCAGCTCCCTCAGTACTCGTGGATGCATGAAATCAGGGCCCATAAAAATTGCAAATCATTTTTCACAGTTTAGTCTTAAACAAATGACTCCAAACATTTGCCTCTTAAATAAACAAGACAGAGCAGCTAGAGAATAAGAAATGAATGCTGGAAACTTAGAGGGGAAAATTTTGTTTTATAGCTCATTTTTTAGAACTTTATCATGCCAAAAGTAATTTAAAGACATTTTGCAGCAGATACTTCCACCCAATCGTTCTGCAGTTCAAAAATATCAAATGTCACGATTGCCACATTCACTTACACCATCTTTTGACATGCTGCAGGGACTGGAAGTGATTCATAGGCACCCATGTGAAAGCTGTCAGTTCTCCCAAAGCAAAGACATTTATGATTCATCCTGACTTGTGTAGCCTTTCTGGAAAAAAGTTTATCTGCCACAAGCCACCTGAGTTGCTTGTTTTCAAGCAAGTCAAAGAAACCTAATGAGAACACTATGAAACACAGAATGAACACTGGAAAAAAAATCAGAACACTTGTGACATTACTAATACTTCAAGGCCTCTAAACAAGAGAACCAGAAGTTCCTTTAAGGGTTTGCTTGCGTCACATGACTGCTTGTTAAAGGGGAATAAGTGGCAGATGTTCATAAGAGAAAGAAAAAGGGAAGTGCCATCAAGGTAAGATGACCTGTCTCCTGCTTTGTTTTGTTCAGCCATGACTATTTTTGTGAGAATGGGTGGGAGGAGAGTTGGTTGTTGCAGGACATCTCATCTTTGAGAGGGTTCAGAGGAGGGGTACAAGAATTATTAAGGGACTGGAGCATCTCTCTTACAAGGAAGGGCTGAGGGAGCTGGGCTTGTTCAGCCTTGAGAAGAGATGACTGAGAGGCTGTGGAGTCTCCTTCACTGGAGACATTCTGTCTGGACACAGTCCTGTGCCATGTGCTCTGCGATGGCCCTGCTTGAGCAGGGAGGTTGGACCAGATGTCCCACTGTGGTCCCCTCCAGCCTGACCCATTCTGGGAATCTGTGTGGTTCATCTAAGTGTATCATTTGCATAAACATGATACAGAAAGGATCTTTATTTATTTGATTTTATGTATATGGAAATAAAACCAGATGAGAAAGAGCAGGCACAGGGTACTTGTAACTTTATACTCACATCGTGACTATAGAAGTTGATGTTAAGTACAATAAATGATCATATTGATGGCTCAAGTCCAGAACTAATGTAAAAGCATAGAAAAGCTGGAACGTCTTAAATTAACAGCATTACAGTACAATCCTTCAATACCTTCAACATTTTTAACATTTTAGCATTTCTATTGCTGAAATAAATATTTTATCCCCTTTCATGAGTTAGTAACGTATTATATTAGTAACATACATTAGTAACATTTCTATTGCTAGAAGAAATACTTATTTTATCCCCTTTTATGAGTTAGTAACATTTTATATTGTTTTCAATAACACTTGAGATACATTTTCAACTTCAGAACGAGCACCATCATAATTTTTTTTGTTGTTGTTGTTGTTTAGACACTGTTTTCCAAATTGTATACACTTTTTTGCCCGTTTGCTATTTCTAACAAAGACTCATAAAGATACTGTTTTGAAGTCCTGGGGAACAATACAGGATGTCTTTGTGGAGATTTCCAGGGAAAAGATTACTTTAATGTTTCTGTCTTCTGTGGCACACAATGGGCTTTAAGGGGAAAGATCATGAGATCATGAGAAATGATAATATGAGTTCCTAAAACAATTTGCTCTGAATAAATTTGTCAATAAAAGCACTGATATATGTGATGGACTCCCCTCTCTGCAGGTTCAGAATCCTTCTTACATTGCCACAGATCTGCGGTCACTTTGTGGGCCTGAATCAATGCCAGCATTCTCTTTGTGTAACAGAGCAGAGAAAACATTGCCCATTTAAATGTTAATGTTCCAAAGGTGTTTAAAAAATTGGTGTCAAAAAATATTGACAAAAACATAGGTAAACATTGCAAAATTTCTTTTGCGGTCTCACAGTGGAATCAAACCTTTATGACCTCAGCTCCTGGTGCACAGGTTTACATGATGCAGTCCTATAAAACCAGATCACCTCCTCCTTTATCTGTTTTTATGGCTCCATAGATGCCTCGCTCTTCCCTTGAAAATTCATCCTCCCAGAAGATCCAGAGTTAATGGAAGTTAGTGAGTTAATGATGGCATAAAGCTAATTGAGAAGACAACAATCTTTCATTTTCTGGCTTCCTCCTGTTTGTCTCAGTTGAGGCCCTTGTGCTCCAGTCATCTCAGTGCCTGCAAACTGTTTCTAACACAGTCCAAGGGCTCTGTCTTCCCAGGTTTTCTCTTCCATGGGTGTGAAATGAAGAGCCACAAACCAAAAGAAACCATAAAATGTGGTTCCTTCAACAGGCAGGATGAAGATGCTGTAGTGAGTGAGGTTTACCATGCACTGAGCCCCTTTTGGGTCCTACAGCGGAGGCACAGTCATCACCAAGAAAAGGCATCTGAGGCTCCCACAGGCTCGTTAAAAGGAATAATAATTTACCTAAGGGAAAATTGGTTTTCCTGAGAATATGTGACTCACTCTACTCTTGGAAACATAGAAAGAGGATGAAGCTGATGCATCTCTGCAGAGGCACTTGATGCTCAAATCTAACCATTTATTTGTGATGTTGTCAGTTCGTATCTTGCAGAGCTTCTAAGAGCTGATAAGCTCAACGCTGCATTTCTCTGAACAGTGTTGATTATACATGTGCAACATCAAGAACAAAAACAACCATAAACACCATACTTGCCCATAGTCTCTCAATATTCATTAACAATATTGCATTAGCAGATGGCTTCATGTGGCTTAACATATAATATAGTGAATGGATATGAAAGTTTTCAGGACAGAGGAAGCACAGCATAAATACAATACATTGCTTTCACAAACACAGGATTTTCAAAACTCTGGCAATATTATAAAAATAACAATGAAGCTTCATATGCAATTAAATACAAATAACTGGACTTATGCATTTACTGTACAATAATTCCTAATAGTGCTTTGCAGAACTGAATTTATTTACAATATTCTGTAAAGAGCAAATGCCATTTCAGTCAAAGCATGAAGGAAAACAGAGAAAAGGGAGATGCTACTTTAAGGTAAGTACTGTCATATCCATGTCAAGATTTATGTGGTGTTCAACCCTCCATCAAATTCTTACATTGGCCAAGTTTATTTTCAATTACAGCATCAAAACTGACAGGCCACTTTTTAAAGAAGGAAGAAATGGCAGCTCTTTCCCATAGACAGGTTTTTAGGTACCTACACATGGATTTGCAAAGCAGCCTTAGGTGGGCTTTCCTGACAAGCCCAGCCAATACTTTCACTTCATTTATACAGAAGCAGCAGGATCCAGTACAAAATAATTACTTTACAGTAATGCTTTTAAACAACAGGCTTCAATCTTTTTTATATTCCAGTCATTTTTCACACCCAAATCTGCTTTTGACAATAGCTGGTAATTAACTGATGCCATTTAACAGTACCACTAATCGCAACAGAACTGCACCCTGAGTGGCCTCTGACACCTGTTTGAATCTCCTGCAGCTTTTGAATACCGGAGGGAACAGCCCCCAGCTTAAGACACTTGAAAAACAAGATAAATAAAAACTTTCTTCCTAACTCAGTCTTTTTATATTACTTCAGTTCATGACATACGTCATCTATAAACTTTCACAATTTGATAGTGAGGAGTTTCATAATGACTCCCAGTGTAGAGCATCAAAACACCGTGGGCACACACACCATCACATGTCACAGCATGTGAACACCCTGGGTGTGTGTGTGTGTGTCTGAGGCATTAGGCAACCAGTTTTATCAAGTCTCCATTTCATAAAGCTCTGGAATTGCAACTGATCCAAGGAGGTAAGAGAGGACGATGTGCCAGCAGTGTCAGCACAGCAACAGCACCGGTGCTACTGACCCAGAAAGAAAACACTCCCCTGGGGAGATTTCTTCCAGTTGCTCCTTGCAGTCCTAGTCCACATAGCGAACACAGAAAGCCACGAAGCAGCAGCCAACCAGGGCCACTGTGGATGCTGAAATCACGGTGACGGCACTGCCAGCAACACTAACCAGGAGCCCCAGGCCCACGCCAAGGATGATCTGGGCCAGCTGGACCATGCAGGTGAGAGCAGCACAGTCAATGCCTTTCCCTCTCCCGTGCTCCCCCGCTTGCTCCCCTTCCTGCAGCTTCAGGCTCTGCAAAGAAGCACAGAACAAACCCCAGTGAAACGGGACAGTGTCAGCAACATGCAGCTCTTGGCCAGTGCATTGTTACAGCCCCCAGGGGCAGCAGGACAGGTCAGTACCTCTCTGATTCCATTCTTGTACCACAGAGGCTACAGAGGTTATCACAGAGATTTTACAAGTTACAACGAGTTTTCCAAGCTTCCACCAAATTGTCCAGTTTTTCTCATCTGCAGTTTCCCCATCTATCCCTTAAGAAAGTAATTGAAACTTGCCCAGAAAAATTAGATTTTTTTTTCAAGTTCAGATCAATTTGAGCTCTATCAAACTTTCACAGGTCATCCTGTCATAGAGAATTTGGCTCTGACTCACAGCTGAAGGAGCCATACTATCACATTATCAAAGAATCATCATAGAATCATGGAATGGTTTGTGTTGGAAGGAACTTTAAAAATCATCTAGTCCCAATTCCCTTGTTGTGGGCAGGGACACTTTTCATTAGACCAGGGCGTTTAAAAGTACACCCAACCTGGCCTTAAACACTTCTAGGGATGGGGCATCCAAAACTTCTCTCGACAACCTGATCCAGTGCCTTACTACCCCCACAGTAAAGAATTTTTTCCTAATATCTAACCCAAGTTTATTCTCTCTAAGTTTGGAGCCATTCACTCGTGTCCTATCACTATGTGCCCTTGTGAAAAGCCCCTCTCCATCTTCCTTACAAGCTCCCTTCAGGTACTGGAAGGACATAATTAGGTCACCCCAAAGCCTTCTCTTCTCCAGGCTGAACAATCCCAGCTCTCTCAGCCTTTCCTCATAGGAGAGATCCTCCATCCCTCTGATCATCTTGGTGGCCTCCTCTGGGCTCGCTCCAGCAGGTCCCTGTCCTTCCTGTGCTGGGACCCCAGAGCTGGATGCAGAGCTCCAGGTGGGTCTCAGCAGAGTGGAGCAGAGGGGCAGAATCCCCTCCCTCCTCTGCTGCCCACGGGGCTCTGGATGCAGCCCAGGACACGTTTGGCTCTCTGGGCTGTGAGTGNCCCAGGTGCAGCACCAGCACTTGGTCTTGTTAAACCTCATGATGTTCCCATGGGCCACTCCTTTAGCTTGTCCAGGTCCCTCTGGATGGCATCCTGTCCTTCAGGTGTGTCACACACACCTCTCAGCTTGGTGTTACCTGAAAACTTGCTGAGAGTGCACTCAATCCCTTGATCCATGTGATTAATGAAGATACTGAATCACACTGGTCCCAGTACAGACCCCTGAGGGCACCACTTGTCACTGATGTCCATTTGGATTCTGAGTCGTTGACTGCTACCCTCTGGATGTGACCCTCCAACCACCTTCTTATCCAACAGTCCACTTGTCAAATCCATCTTTTCAGTTTAGAGGGAAGGATGTTGTGAGGAACCGTGTCCAGAGGCCTTACAGTAGTGCTGATGTGCCCCACACACATACAGGCAAGTAAGTGCTCAACGTTATGGCTCAAAGCAGTGTAAGGGAATTCAGTATTAAAATACAGATAAAATACTTTAATTGATGGGAACAAAAGCAACCTGAAAACAAACATGCAGACTAGGATTCTTCTACACTGCTGAGGACCCCTGTTAACTACTAATTATCTGTGTTTCTGCTCTGATATACAATAGCAGAGCAAAAGCCTTCATTTATGAGGTACAAGTATCTTGCTTATTAGCACCCTGTGAGGCTGGTGGATCTCTGGGACAGGTTAACCAGAGGGGTTGTGGAGTCTCCGTCCTTGGAATTATTCAAACCAGACCAGACATGGCTAGAGGCAGCCTGCTCCATCTGCCTTGAGCAGGGTCTACATGATCTCTGATGGTCCCTTCCTCCAGAAGGAATTATTCTGTTTCATTGGGAAATTATGTGATAATTTGCATATTTATTTTCTTCCTGCATAGGCTGCTAAATGGAGCAGGTTTTATTCCAACAACAAGAGGTTCCCACACTGTAGGCCAGCTGCACTGCTGTGTTCTGGTATCCAAATGCTTTTGGCCATTAAGATGCTTTTTGTTTTGCAAACCCTATTACCTTGCCTTTGAGCCACACAAAGCTCACAAGTACTGGAGACGAACAGTCTCTTCCTAATCCAGTAGAAAAAAATTGAATTTGGATCCTAGGGAACAGCAGCGCAGTACAGGAGCCGAAATGTCAGCATTATAAAACACAGCACATGATTTTGGTAGAGTGCAAAGTGAGGGAAAATGCTCCTTGTTCTGAAATGACAAAGTCCCGATTTTAGACACTGTTTAAAATAAATTTTATCTATTTTGCTGGGCTGTTCCCAGTGTTCCTATGTGGCAGAAGTTCTGACCACAAATACATTAATCTGTAAATGAATGCAGTCTTGTGCTTGATGTTTCCTCTTTATTTTTTTTCCTATCCTAATTATAGGAGATTAATAATAATATATTAATTAATCATTATTAATGAATAATTAATATAAATCCATTACATATTAATATTTATATTAATCCTATCCATCCATTAATATGAAATCTAACATAGAATTATTATCATTTAACATTTTTCATAGCAAGTACCATGCACCAAACAAGAATTGGTTGTCTCACAAGTAACACATTAATATGCTGGCCTAGTAAGTATGAAGTTCATGCACACTTCAGCATATTTTATTTCACTTCTGTCTCAGATCAGATAAAAAATTTGTATTTACTCCTCCTCTCTGAGTTGGCTGACCTGAGGTTAGAATTGAGATCTCACCCTAACCTGGACTCACTCCCTGTCCTTTGTTTTATGTTCATAAAACATCATGATCATTCTCCATTGGAAGGAGCAAAGAAATGAACTGAAAAATTTGGGATCAGATATATGAAATATTTAACTACTTTGAGACATCCTCCTAGCATTCAGTAGAATAATTAAAGGATTTTCTTTCAGTGTTCATCATTCAGAGGGTGCTGGTGAAAGTTGTACAGAACAGTAAGACATGTTCTCCAGCACTTGATCCAGACCTGTGCTGGTTTCAACTATGGTTCTATATGGTTTTCCAATAGTTCAGCGCTACCTTGATTAATTTCTTCTGATATCCCAAGACATACTGAGAACTTTTCCTAATTTTTCCCAACTCTCCTAATCCTTTTTGTTTCCAACTGTTTCACTAACTTAAGAGACTTGAGAGAACTTTTCCAATAGAACTCAGCACTTTACAATACATGAAGACCCTGCTGTGCCCAGTAACATGATACAAGGTGTGCAAGTTTTTCCAGATTTTCCTTGGAAATAGGATTTAATGCCGTGGAGGACAAAAAACCAGCCCCAGACATTTAGAAAGATAAGGAGAATGTGGTATATGATTTAATACTGAAATATAAAAAGCTGTTTCTACTTGAATGTCATGTGTTTATTAGCTAAGAGCTGTTGTGACACTTTGCACTTCACAAAAAATTCCGTCAGCATTTACAAGATTGTTGTTAACCTCAGGCTGTCCCAAGTCAAGTCCTTTGCTAACATGGCTGGACGGGAGGATATAAGGAAGGCAGCAGTTGAAGGCAACACAACAGGAGCCCTGTTACCTGCTTACTGCCTGAACACGTACTGTGACTGGCTTGGTTTCAGATGTGATGATAAATAATGATTTGTTTCATCACAAGCCTGTTTGGAGAGTTTGGACCTCTCTCTGTCAGAGTTTGACTCTCTCTGTCAGAAACTTCCCGTTCACATGTGTCATTATTAATAGCTCAAAATTAAAATTCAAAGCTGCTCACCATTTCTATCCAGGTTACCCCCGAAATGGATTGAACAGAAACTGAGGGGTAGAAACTTGATGCTTCTTGAAACATTGCACTCACCTCTTCTTCCCTGTGGTACTCTGCAATGAGTTGGAATGGCACTGTGTACAGTGTGCTGGACATGACTCCAAAGAGTGAACAAAGAACCAGGGTGGAATAGACATTGGGAAACAAGCCAATTAATCCAGTACCCAGTCCAAAAAGTAGGTATCCAATGAAATAAAGTCCCTTTAATCCTATGTATGGCAGAAGGACTTTCTGCAAATCTGTGAAAAGAAAGCAAAAATGCTGATAGGATTAAAACAAAACAGGTCACATTTTATCAGGGAGTCCCTTTCAAGGGGTTGTATTTTGTACAATGCCATGAAGGAGATAATCTTAATGATTTTGGAAATTACCTCAAATTATTGTAGGTATAGACTTGCCAAAGAATACTTGCTCACACCACCCAGAGCTCAACCTGCAACTCTCACTGCAGCTGCACCCAGACATACTTGTGCTGAATAGATGTTCCTCCATGGAAAGGCCACACAGAAATACCTGCAGTTAAGCTCCAAAGGTGAAAACATTTCCCTCAAGCCTCTTTTAGGTGCTCAAATCAACCCCCAAAATGCTACTTATTTGATCATGAGTAGTTTTTTTAATGCTTGGGAAGAGTTATGGTGAAATCTATCTGGGGAGCTGTGCTAGCATGTTTACACGTCATTTTGGAGAGCAAGATTCAAGCTTCTGGCAAGAGCTTCTGCATGGGGAGTGCAAGTGGGGAGAGGACACCTTCAAGAGCCTACAGCTACAGCACTGCTAGGTGAAAGAACATCTAAGAATTTAGTCTGGCAGTTAACTTCAGGATGATTTTAAGTGTTCAGGGTCAGTTCATGTGCAGAACAATGTCTTGCTCCCAAAGTGACCCCTCACCATGTGGTCAGGAACTGTTAGTTTTAAGATAGGAGTTTCTAACAGTGCTAAGAATGTAACATTCCTTAAAGCTTTAATGTAGAAAGAATCCAGGTAATTTGGCATCCCTTAATGGTTTTTAAACAATAGCACATATCAAACACGGTGTTGTAGTTCATTCGTGGGTACTTACAAGAATAGACTGATGAAGAAACTGCGTTGATGCACAGTCCCCAGCATCCCACCTCTACCCCTGCTTTGTAGGTAAGGTAAAGTGTGGAGTTGTGAGGTGCGTAAGGATTACCATGGTATACAACCTGAAAGAGACCATGAAAGTCACAGAAGGCAAGGATGGCTGCATGTAGGGAATGTCTCCTTGCGGGAACAGGGCCCCACCCCTGGTGGGGAGCACCCAAGAGATCTGTTAAGCTGTGTCCTAACCACCCATTTGTAATTCTCCATGTTTTACACTCACATGTCCTGGACTATCACATCCCAGGGTCCACCTCATTTATTACCCTCTGCCTTTTCCTGGACTGTTCATTGACTCATTTGCTCTTTTATCCTTTGAGTGTCTCATTTCCAATGAACTTTCTCTCTCCACTGCTGCCTTCTTGCCTTAGCCTTTCTTTCCCGAATTTATCTGTATTTTTTTGTTTGCTTACTTTCAGGTTTACCTCAACACACTCATTTTTCCACACACTTATTGTCTTATTCAGTTCCTTTTCCAGACAAGCAAAACTGTTTTCTTTCAGTTGCTCATCTACACTGCAGGGAAAAAAACCCTCCCTCTTGCCTTGCCTACAAAGCCAAAAAAGGCAAGGCAATGGGAATACTGTGTGCAAACCACAGAAAAACAGGGAGTGGCAGTGAGTAGGTTTGTGCCAGGAGCATAATTAGTGCTCTGGAAGAAAGGAGCCAGGCAGGTCCATATAGGCAGGAATCACTGTCAAGGACATACAGTCCTTGGGAATGGCATGGAAAAGGGACTGCCGGATATTGTGAAGGCAAACAGTTGCTGGCAAAAGGAACTCAGGACAGAAAAATGCAAGAAGATAAAAGCTTTCTGCTACCAAGTAGCTCCCTGTGTGCAAAGAGCTGCACGGCCTGAGGCCAGGGAGGCTGCAGGGCAGGTGAGGGGCTTTGTGTGGGTGCTGCACACACGCCAGGACGAGGCCAGCTGCATCCAAGCATTGCCCCACTTAGGAAACCTGCCCGTCTCAGAGCAGCTCCGAAGCCAAAGCAGAAAACGGATGTGTTTAGACCAGCTCCAAGAGCTTCACTTGGAACAGTTAGACACTAATAGCCTTACAAATACTAAAGGTTTTCCCCAACCATTGCACAGACAGGCTCGGAACAAGGGCCTGACCTTAATTAGCTGGTTTAAAAAAACTATTGTTGAGCCATCCAGATATAAATGGCTCTGACACCAGTGTCATTTCCTCAGGGTAGTAACACCATTTCATTTCTTTTTGATAGACGAGGTGTTACTACAAGGAAGGAGAAAGCAAAAGGATTTTATGCTTTACCTGTCCCATGAAATCCGTGAAGAAGAGCATGTTGGACAGGAAAGCCATCCATCCAAAGAGGTGGCTCACACACAGACAGCGATAGTGGGATGGCATGCTTAAAAGTGTCTTCAAGAGTGATTTAAGGGTCATCTGCCTTTTTTCCTAAAATGAAATATTCAAGAATAAAACAGTGTTATTGCCCTGAAGGCTAGTGAAATAGCTGACAGAAAATGAAGAAGGCCTTAGTATCTTTTCATTGCTAAACTTCCAAAGTATTTTCTTGTTTACTAGGAAGGGTTGCTTGGGTACTGAACTTCCTTCAATTTATAACATTACCAGAAACTATAGAAGAGATGGAGTATACCAACAAGGATGTAACTTTCTTGCTATTATATTCAGTAGGATGATTATTTACATGTAGAACCAAAGGGAAATTTCCTGCCAAAGCAGATTCAGAGAGTTAAAAAAAAACAAACCCAAAAAACCAGCAACAGAAACAACCAGAAACAAAAGTTATTTCTTTACAGAGACCATCAGCTTTACATTGAAAATTTAAAGCTGCCACAGAATAAAGTTATGCTCAAAATACTTCCTGAAAATTAAAACGAATCAGTTGTGGATTTCTGAGCATTTCTGAGACCTTACTCCCATTCCATTTTATTTTCTATGCTGAATTCCCTAGGAAACTTATTTTTCTAGGGAAACTTCTATCTCTTCAGGAATATAGTGATATTTCCACTATGCACTGTCCTCCCTTCCATGAAGCAGGGAGAAGCTGTGGTTCACCAGAGTAGCACACAGCGAATGTGAGCTCCAGCATCTGAACACTTCATACAATGGGAGAAATAAGTCATTTCACAATCAAATTTTAATTGGTGTTGGTTAACTAATCTCACTGATGAGGAAAACCAAATTTCTCACCACCTTCACTGCCCCATGTTATCTCCCTCCTCATCTCAGCCCTGTGCCCCAAAACTCTCAGTTTCTTTTCCAGTCACATTCATAAGATCATTTGTATTACTTTTTTTTTTTTTGACTGCTGTAGGTGTGCTTGATATTAGGTATTTTGACATGTAATTCTTCCTGTATTAAAGCTCCTGCATAGTTCCGTGCTTTTAAAGAAAACGAAAGATACTATTTTAACTGTGCATGATGGAACACTTCCAGTTTTCTCTTATAATGTTTGGAGACAACAGTGTTGGGAGAGCCGGTAAGGGAAGATGTATGTCATGAAATGTGGAAGAACTGCAAAAGTTATGCTAATTACTGGAAATTACTGGACTGAATCTTGTCTTCAATTTGCTGTAAGATGTCACTTTTTCCTTTCTTCCTTCAGGGTTGTACTTTTCACAATTCTGCTTTCCTTTGAACTAGGCTATGCTGCAAGCTACTCTATGAATAATCACCACATATAAAGTTGGAAAATACTTTGCTTCAGTGTGAGGTTTTTAATCCTCATAGGAATGCCAAAATTCAAGTTGCTGACTTTCACCTTGGACTGTATATTGTCCAAATCCCTTGGAATTTCTCTTGGCATCACTGTCTTTTTTAAACAGGGTAAGCTTTATATTCTTTTACAATTATAAAGAGAAAACAAACAAAAAATTCCAGATTGACTCGTTAGTGTTATTTCAAGGATAATTACTATCGTTTGACTTGGCTTAATTTAGTTTATAATTCTTCCACTTTCTTTAGTTTTTTAAAATAGCCTTTCCCATCAAAGTTTTAAGAATCATGGAACTACAAAAGACACTGCAGTGATTACAAACAATAATTTGACAGCTAGATACAAATGCTTTCTTTCTATTTAGATATTCCAGAGAGTGGAAATGGAAACTAGAAGTGTTTAATGCACACATTCAAAACATACCAGCACACAAACTGCATGCTGATTTAAATAATGTGCTGAAGCTTGGCTCTGTTTAAGCACCTTATCTTTCAAAAGCTCACAATACCAAATAAACTCTACAAAATCACTACAACTCAGGGCATAAGATGATGCATAAGAATACAGAAGAAGCAATATGACTTGGGTTTCATGGCAGTGGGCACTGAATGATCTGGCACCATGCAAAAGAACGCAAAGCTAATTGCTTTGTCTGTCTCTTCATACTGTAACAGGTCAAATCTCATTAATAATCATATTAGCTATTAGCATGTGAGAGCATAGGCCTTAATTTAGAAGAAATAGGGCCATGATGCCTGCAATAAAAGAGACAGAAAAACAGGAAGCCAAACCATTTCTTCAAGGAAGTGATTACAGTAATGAATGAACTCAGCAAACATGTGCCACAGGAGACAGACCATTAAAGCAGTGAGTGTCTCGAATTCATACACAATCAGGCACATCAAAGAAGCACGAGACTGATCATAGCACTGGGGACTCTAACAGGCTACCCAGCCTAATCAGAGAGGGCAACGGCACAGGCTCGCCCACAGGACGCCACAGCTTCACCTCAGGTGTCAGACGTTACTGACTCCGTGGAATTATTTCTTGCCAAGGCCAAGGCTGCCCCAAACCACAGTCTGTTCCCCCCACTTCCACTGCATCACTCTCTCATCCTCATTTGCCTCCTTTTTCTTAGAGCCTACATTGTCCAAGCAGTCAGTGACACTCAGCATCTCTAACAATTTGGAGGATGCTCAGAGTGAACAGTGATGGTGAAGGATGCTGGCTGCTCAAGCTGGCCTGCAGCTGGGAAGCTCAGACAACATCACAGTTCTTGTCAGATTCTCCCCACAACTGTGGCCTTGCTGTCTGCCCCACTCTGTTCTGTGCCCCACACCCATTCTCATCAGGCAGTGCTCATCTCATTTGTCTTGCATCTGGTGTAATAGTACTTTTCTTCAGGTTAGAAATACCAAGTGCTATTATAAAACAAATTACAAATAGTAAAAGATAACAAACCCCTTTTATTTACAGATTAAACAAGAGTGTTGCTTTCTTACTTACAACCATCTGCACATGCTTAGTATGTTTTACCTGGTTTATCAAACCTTTGTATCAGTGTATCAGGGATGGATATGCATAATGCCAAGAGACCAAAAGTAAAATTAAAATGAGAAGCCACTGTGTCACCACTATTTTGTTATACTTTGCTTCCCTAGGGTACCATGAGATAGCCATGAGGATTTCTAGCGCTAAAAGTCATCAACAGAACAGTAAAAACTATCATCTGCTCCCAAGACCATTCTAGAAGTGGGTTCCCCATATATTTTTCTGGTAGATTCACCTTTTCCTACGTGCCTTAGTTTGAAGAAATCTCCCACAAAAATGCATCAGAAACAAAGTAACAGTGAGGATTTAAAAGTACTCACTATTCTCTCACACCTCAAAGTTTTTCCAAAGACACAGCTACAATATCACTCAAAATAAAACTCTGGTATCAAGGTAGAACTGCCGTAGAAGTAGAAATTTTAACCACATTAGTACTCAATGAAACGCTGAGCAGCAGAAAACCCGAATGTTTACTACAGAGGGAATGCACATTTCACATCTACTATGTACAAAATTGTGTGGACTTCAGTGGGAATTAGAGACCTACATCAAAGATTATTCATCTGTAGTCTTTGTCCACAATTTCATGCTAATTATATCAAGACTAAAGGACAAAGTAGATCCTTTTTACAAAATTCACATGAGGAAGATATCAAGAGACTGACATAAAGCAGAAAACTGAACCAGATTCTCCCTCATCCCTGCCAATTGATCAAAGCATCAGAACTAGCTTCTTGCTGGCAATACTTTATAAAGAAATAAAAAAGAAAAGGAAAAAAAAAGCGAGCAGGCTTTCTCCTGTCTCTGTATCCTGGTGGAGGGTTCTTTTCTGTGCGTGTGAAAGGACTCCATGACAAACAATCAGCATTAGCTAATTAAGGGGTCTCCAAGGATGCAAAGATACGTCCTGTAAAACCACCTCTGCACTCACCTCTGTGTGTGACACAGCCACGCATTTCCCTGGTTTTGCTGCAGCCTTTATTTCGGCACATGGTGACTTTAAACAACCCTTCTTGATTTCCTCCTCGATGGAGCTGTATTGATGGCTTTCAGCCGCTTCCAACAAGAACTTTGCCTCTTCGTTTTCGTATCTGAGTGGCACTTCAGGAATACTGCACAGATGTATGGTAAGGCAGATTATGAAAACAAAGGCTGCGAAGAAGAAGATCACCTGGAATTCTGATGCCAAGGAATATCCTATTATAGTTTCGTCCCAATCCATAGCACCTGTCAGGTAACCCAGGGCTCCTCCCAAACCTACAATGGTGGGGGAAAAAAAGGGGAAAAAAAATGTCTACTGGCATTGATAAAATAAACAGGAAGTACATAATACCCTCAACGTGTGATCCCCTCTAGACATGACGGAACAATCACTCTTCAGATATTTATCACGAGAAATAGGAATACTGAGATAATCACATACATGAGCAGTTACTAAAACATCTCTTGAAAAATCTTCTCAGATCTGGTAGGCAGAGCTCTCCAGAAATTGCCTGAACATACAGCAACATAGACTCCAGCTTTATTTTTGACTCTTTGAAGCTCTATTTTCTTTGAAATGGTAAATAATACAAGTAGAACTAAATAAAATCCTACAGAAATTTATGGGTTTTATTTAAATTTCACATAACAAACACTTTTTAAATTCTATTGAGACTATCTATAGTTTAGACTTTGTAAAATGTGTTTTATTTAGCTTAGTCCAAACAGAAATACTGCCTTCATGTGAAATTTTTTAAAAGGAAATAAATCCAAAAGCATTGTTTTGTTGTTGTACAAATCCAAATATCTCATCACTTGGAAAAGAAAACAGAAAGGATCAAATAGAAGTGTGTAATCCCATCTACTAATTTTCTCACAAAAGGTAGACAAAAAGGTAAAATGAGAATGCTACTTTGTGCATTGAAGTTAATAAACCCAGCTTTCAGTCTGGTTTTTTTACAATTTCTTCTCTTTATTACAAGTGCACACAGAGATGCACAGGGAAGTGCTCTCTGTTACAGTCAGTACAGAGCTCTGGTAGGGGTGGCACCTTTGTAGGCTCCTGACACCTTGTTAACCAGGTGGCTCCTGGGGCTGGATGTGTGGGAGTTCCACAGGAGAGCAGCTTTTCAAGGACTTGGAAACATTTCTACTCTTCTGCTTAGGAGGACTGATGACAATGTACAGCAGAACCCCCCGTCTAACAAAAACTAGCAGCACCTACTCTTGCTTCACCAACAAAACATGGGATTTTGGTTTCATTCTGGGCTTTCTGTACTGCTTCCCCCTCCTGGGTCTGATGATGACCCTTCTTCATTGTGTCCTATGGCATTTCACAGGGGACTGTATCCTTGCTTGTTCTCATAAAAAACAATTATGCTATTAACAACTTTTTGAAGAAAATCTACACTACATGTTTTCAGTGTATGTTCGCAGAGAGAATGTTTGACATTTCAGGTTGTCTTTGCATGCTGTTTTGAAAAAAAAGAATCGTGATATTGGAATGAGGCCTGAATGTTGTGTGTTGGATGTGTGCACTCTTTTTTCCACTTACATAAGTTGCCATGGGTTTCACAATTGCAGAGCTATGAAGTTTCATGCTCAAACCCTAAACTGGAAGCAAACTGGAGAGTAAAATCTTAGGAATATTAAGTATAAAGAGAAGGAACTGAAGTGGGGAAAAGAAATAATATCTAAAACAGAGACTAGAAAAGAAATGGGAAGATTGATGTCTGTGTCTAATTGGAATAAATGCAAACTGTAGAGAATGGATAGTAAGATTAAATTTTAGGGAAAACTAACACCAAGGCTAGGGAATTGCTGGAGCAGAGTGCTTTGGGAGGCTGTAGAACTCCAGTCAAGGGAGGATTTCAACACCAGACTGGGGAATTTTCAGTCAGGAAGGGTAAAGTTATTGATGAACTTGCTGTAGAGGGCTCAGGGTGCTGGGCCAAGTCATGCACTTCAGCCCCAGCCTTAGTTCATGTTATTTGTCCCACATCCCTTTTCACAGCTCAGTGCACAAATGAAACAACTAAATCTGTAGCTTCAAATCTTCAAATCTGGGGACTTTTTAGTATCATCCAAAAAAAAAAGGCAACCAGAATTGTGCTGAGTATACACAGAGACTCACTCCTCTCTCTGTCCAAACAGGTGATCCTTTAAAATTTTATATGTCATTTTCTAATGGATAATACAGATTTCATTCCCATGTGGCTAGGCTTTAAGCTTCCCTTATCATCTGTGCTCCTGGACACAGGTATTTCTTGTGTCCTAAATCGGCCTGTTGTCAGTAGCTACTACACCTCCCTCCTTGAGCAGAGTAACTGCTACTGAATCTACGTGTCTCTGCTCTTGGCGGGGCTCAGAAGCCACAAAAATCTGCTGTAACTAAGACTGCATGACTTCTCATGTACTCTGCTTTTTGTCTAGTGCTTTCACAGGGACTGCTCTCAGACACGGCAGGAGGCTGCTCCAGAGTCACTTCACAGGTACACAGCCTTGGATGTCTACCCTGTGCATTTCCCCAACACAGGGCTCACACTGTACAGATGATTTCATAGAAACAGTGTTCAGGGGTTGGAACAGACCTTAGAGATCATCCAGTCCAACCCATCCTGCATTTGGCAGGGACGTCTCCCATTAGACGAGGCTGCTCAAGGCCTTATCCAGCCTGGCCTTGAACACTGGCAGGGTTGGGGCATCCACAACCTCCCTGAACAGCCTAATTCAGTGCACTACCACCCTCACAGGGAACAATTTCTTTCTAAGATCCAGCCTAAATTTCCCCTCATCTTCCTATAGAAGACTCCCTCTCCAGCCTCTCTGTGCCCCCCTTTCAGACACTGGAAGGTTCCTTTGAGGTCTCCACACAACCTTTTCTTCAGGATGAATAGCCCAAACTTTCTCAGCCTGTCTTCACAGGAGAGGTGCTCCAGTCCCCTTATCAACTTTGTGGCCCTCCTCTGGACTTGTTCCAACAGTTTTGTGTCCTTCTGTAACTCGGCAGCATTCCAAACATGTACAAAGGCAAATGGAGCTGTTAACTTCATTTGCAAGAACTTGAACTGAACTACTTGGACCTATTTTGTGGGAGTTGTGAGTTTCTGAATTTATACAGAACTCCTGTTTCTATACAGCGCACACTGGTGCACTGCTGAAGAATGGAAATAAATTGGTTCGTGCAGCTCTTGTTCTATGTCACATGCTGAATCGAAAATGTTATTTTTACATGCAATAGCAATGAAACAAGTTACATCCATTAATTTTTGCCTCACCAAAAACTTGGAAAAAACCCAAAACAAACTGAACAAACACTACTTCACTTTTATGATAACTAACTACTCTTACTTAAATCATGTCTGTGTTGCTGTAATTGTTTATGCCTGCAGCCTTCTGCAGAACTCTTGTAGCAGCAATCACAAGTTGCTGTTCTCTGGAGTAGTGAAAACCCAGCAACAAAAGACTCGTGACTGAAGTGCAGGATCAGATGATCAGTTCATTCAAGATTAGAAACACAGTGAGGATAAAATCCGTGCAATTACCTTCCCCTCCTTTGAGAGGTAGTCAGGAAAAGAAGGGATCTGAGTACCTGTAAAGAGGGCGTGGTAATGCAGACCCTTCTCTTTATCCTGATGAGAGCAGACATCAAATAAATACGCTTTGATGGGACCATCAATAAAATCAGCTGCAAAATCAAAAAGTACTACTCCCAGCATGGTAACGACTATTGCCCACGTCCGCTGCTTGTCTCTCTCATCGACGAAAGCTACAAAAAGAAAAACACCCTCATTCTGACAGCAACAGCGCCATGATCTGCAAAACCACATTTTGTCTTTCCTCATATCTCAAAATCTAAACAATGACTGGTTATGCAAGAGTCATACCAGAATCTCATCGGAGAGCAGGAGAGCTGAGGCCAGGTTAGTGCTGAGCTGGCCTAGGTTGACTTACTGCCTTGAGTCAGCACATGCTCAGAATGCTCCAAGCTCCATGACCAACAGCATCACTATCCTTAATCTACTCCTTTACACCTTCAAGGCGTGCTCTGGTAGCCTAACACATGCATTTTGCAGTACTTTTTTGGTTTATTCTATTTGTCCCACCCTTATATTGTTGTAGATAATCAAGAGGTGACGGCAACACCTCTTTCTGGGTCAATGAAATCAAGTATATTCAACACCAGTAATATTCAGGAAGATCAATCCATAAAGATACACACCTTCCCCATCTGCCTTGCAGCAACAACTTTCTATCAAGAGTTTAAGAAGGTACATCCCAAGCTAAAATGTAACAATAGGGATGTCACTCCTATTTGATTTTGCATGTTTCAGCTGCAACAGAGTTTCCAAGCAGTTAAGGATTTCTGTTTTTCACCAGCACAACACAGTCCTGAGTCAAGTCAGTGCTGCAATAATTAAAGTATTAGCATTTTGCATACTAATCCATCTAAAATAGGTCTGAACAGGGATACAGTTTGGATAAGTATTACATCGCAAAAAAATACTATAATTTAAGCAAACAAGGTAGATCTTAGTTCATAAAAACTTCTATGGCCTAAGCAAATCTTTACCTGTAGGAACTTAACAGGCAACCAAACCAACAAAAAACAGACTGTAATCACATGCACAAACTACAGAACACTATGTACAGGGTACATAACATGCAGCATTAGGATTGAGTGTATACAAAGATTCCAGTGCTCCCCAGCTTTTCAGTGCACCCGAGTAACATAATACCAAATTTTAACACTGCATTTTAGGAAGGAAAAGGGGAACCCCTCTCTTTTTTTCTGATTAAAAAGGCTAGGATGAGTTTTGTCTGCCAGCATAGTGCATACCCCTCACTCACCTGAGATCATCATGTCCCCATTGAGGTACAAAGCCATGCCTAACAGCATTATGGTGCCCAGACCCAGAATGTAAGGTCGCCTCCTGCCCCAGCTACAGGTGCAGTGATCACTGGCTGAACCTGCCACGGGCTGCAGCACAAAGCCCAGGATAGGGCTGATGAGCCACACGAGGCTGTAGAGGTTCTTGGGCAGCCCTACACTGAGCAGCACCGGCGTGACAAAGGCGGCCTCCACAGCGTAGCAGAACTCCCGGCCGAACATGGCCATGCTGTGCATGATCAGCCTTCCCACCGCTCGCTTCCTTGGCACCACTGGTCCAGTCCTCAGCCCTGGCTGCGCCGGAGCTTCCTCCTTCTCTCTCGTGCTGTCCATGTCGGCCTTGGCCACTTCAGAGGTGGGTGGAAGAGCCTCGTGGGAGCTCTCTTTCGTTAAGGTCATTGCTCCGGCTGCGAGCAGCGCCGTGGCGAGCTGGTGCTGCCTGCTCCAGCTGACATGGGGCCCAGATCATATGCCGGGTGGGATCGGTCTGTGCTGGGGGAGGGACTCACATACTTTCATGGCTCTGCGATCACAAGTTATGCCAGGAAGGGGGCGGGGAAGAGTGTGTTCACATTAGCAGATCTGAGCTTTTGGGCGTCTGCACTGCTCCCAACTATCCACAACTAAGGAATTACTGTTTACGCATGAAGCACACATATAACGGGAACATACATCACATGGTCCGGGCACAGGATTAGCCTGACACAAAGCTGTTCCTCTTGTTCTAATATCTTGCTCCAAGACGGCAGTGATACCAGGACTCTAGTCCTCATCTTTCCGTTCAGCAAACAAGAGCATCAGACCACTCCCTGGCTTGACTGAATTGGGAGGAAAAGTCTGTATCTGTCTGGAAAAGGATTTCAATGCACTTCATGAGGATAAGTGAACCTATTCATTGCCCTTGAGATTAGAGGCAGATATAAAGCTTGACAGAAATCTGTCAATCAGCAACTGATGACTACTTTTTTGTATCTGCTGTGTACTGCCCTCAAAAGAACTGGTAATTTTCTTGGTTTCTGAAAACAAAGGATATTAGGATCAGTTAGGTTCTGGGTTTTTGAAACAGTCTCACCTGCCAGGGGAAGGCCTTAAAAAAAACCTGTAGTGACATGACTCAAACTGTACCTTTCAGGGTTAGGCACCTGAGTGAGGCAGCTGATCCAACCTATGCTGAAGAAACATGAGGTTTTAAATTGATGTCAGTCATTTTGGTTTCAAAACTTTTGTACAGTGGAAATTATGTTTGACAACACAGATTTTTCTCCAACACAATCAGACGCATCTGGGACTAAGAAAATTGTCAAATCCTATGGTAACAGTGTATATAATACTCAGTAACTTCCTGATGATCAGCTGGAAACTTCAGGTGCTTTTGCTGATGGTTTAGACAACTTGCCAAGACCTACTAGACAACTCTTGCTTCCAGGCAAGCGTTTATGTAGTAGAACATAAAAGGTTTTTTTATGGTAATAATGTTGACATTTTTGCCATGACACATGTAAAATGAGCTAAAGTATACCTCAGCTTTGGAAGCCTTTGTAACCAACAAACCAATCTTCAGCAAAACACAGACAAAATCATCAAAAAACCCCAACCCTTCATGTCATATAATTCCTCAAACATTGGAGTATAGAATACTGTATTAATGCCATATAACTAATTCTTTTTGAAAGCAGATTTTCTTTTGCCTTGAAAGAGATGGTTTCAAATGACAGCTTAAGTTTGAAGGAAATGAAAACCAACATGGAATAACCATTGTTTAAAACCTGTGCAGTGAAGTTGCCTACCATTTTTCCATAAGGAGATGAAAGGATTATTAGTTGGCAGATACTTTAAAAACAAAAAAAAATTTGATTCTGAATTTAGTTTCTAGCCAAGCTGATATGCTAAATGTAATATAATTAGGAGACTGCATTGAGAAAATGTAGTCAGGCTGTTTAACAGATTAAGTTTGAGATAATAGCTCTGCAGCAGCACATAAGAGAATAGCATTAGACCATAGTTTTGGCATGATAAAGCAAATTAATTATTATGATAAAATAGATGAAAAAAATCCCTCCTAATTCATGAATAAACAACACAATCACTCATTTAGAAAGAATATAACTACATTTTATTAAAAGAATTGCTTTCAGGTAATTACATTTATTAAATCAAAGGCATAACCAAGAATTAAAATAATCAAACCACAGAATACAATATTTAAACAAACATTCGGAGAATTTACAGGTGCTTACTAAGCAAAATGTGTAGATCTTCAGAACACAATCACAGCATCATTCTAGACAGCAGATCATCCAGGTACACAAGTAAGTCCCACTGTCTTCAAATTAAATTTGTCAATAATTTAAAAAATATGTATTATTTTAAAGTAATATTATGCAAACATTTATTTGTCAGATAATTCCATTTTAAGAGCAATCATAAAAGCTGACTGTATCAGCCTGAAATTTATCTGATATGCATAGTCAAGGGATTATAAATTAGCTTTTGGTTTCTTGAATTCTATTGCTTTATCAGAATAAAGTTTAGCAATCTCTTGCTTAGTAAACCCATACTCTAGAAGTATCTCTTCTGTGTGTTCTCCTATAAAAGGATCTCTTTTACATGATGGAACAGCAGGAGTCCTTGATAGAACAGGAGCAGGTCTAGGACTTATCTCTCCCTGATCATTTTTGATAAAAGAACTTCGTTCTTTGTTATGCTGATGTGAGGCAACATCATCGAAGGACAAAACAGGGGTCACACAAGCATCAGTGCTATCAAACATGCTGCACCACTCAGCCTGTGTCTTCTGTGCAAATATGGATGCAAATTTTTTCTTCATTTCAGGCCAGTCAGAGAAACTCATCTGAGCAGGGAGTTCATCTAAATTTAGCCCAAGACCTGAAAGGAGAGAAGCAAAGTTTAACTATAGTGTGGCTTAGATAAATTACTCAGTGCTTGGTATATTCCTCAAGAAGATAGTATTTTGCAGGCAATACTAAAGTCGGTTTGAACTTTACTTGGGTATCTGTGCAAGGCAGGGAGCAGAGGAATAAAATGTTCCATGATACTTGCAATTAGACTAAACTGCATCAGCTACAGCCTTTTAAGTACATATAATAAACACTCATTTGTATAAACACTTCACAGAAGCAGCAGCTGCCTAGAGGTAATAATGTCCTGAGAACAGCTTCTGTAATAGGTATCATATTCTCTACCTGGCAGTAGCAACACAGAAATCTGCTGAATGGGTCCTGGATTACAGCAATACTCTCATCTCTCAGAAGCCAGCACATCTGCCAGACCTGGACATTCAGGAGGCTACAGTGTTTGAAGTTCAACATGATGGGGTTATGTCTATGCCACAGGATGAGAAGATGGTGTGGATGGATATGCCCAGCTTGATGCACGTGTGGCAGCTCAGCTGCAGGTGCCTGCAGACTGACTGACCTACTTCTTCACTCCAGCGTCCAAACAGGCTCCAGCAGTACCTCCTCCTCTCTCTGCTCCAGCACACTTCCCAGGCGGCAATTCCCACAGCCCTTTCACTCCCTAACTTTAGCTCAATAGCCCAGCTTTCCACCTCAGTCGCAAGGACCACCCAGGTACGCAATAAGCACATCTCTTCTGAGACACGAGAGCAACACAAGGGCACACAGGCCTTGCAGTGAAACTTTCCTGAACTAGGCAAGTCCTAGGTCTATCCCTGAACTAAGCACCACATCCCTTCCCACTGGGGAGCTTACATCTCTGCTGTGCTGCCAGTTTCCAGTATCTGTTTCTGTTCTCATGGATTCTGCTCTCTGTGGTCTCTACTCTTTCATTTGGCTACTTCAAGGAGATGCAAGAATTTTTATGACTTCTTGTAGACATTATCTCAAAAAGGAGGTAGAAAACAAGAAAGCGAAAAGGCAATTGAACTACACCTTCAAAATCAAGATAGTACAGAGGTATAAGCAGACTATATGATACCGAATAGAAATCAGAAGTGATATATTGAAGGCTGTTCAAACAGTCCCATATTGAAATTCTGGAGCATGAACACAGCAGGAAAAATTCAGAAAAAGCAGGGATGAGAAAGAATTTGAGAAACCAGAAAGACTAGAGAACAACTATCATCATAATGCTTCACAAGTAACAAAAAAAGGGAGTTTCTTAGAACACAGCAGTTCCCTGTAAGAGGCAGAGAAAATGTAGAGCTCTGCGATACTGAATTTTCAGCATTCTTATATCTTTGGTTATCTGGTATCAGATTGATAATTAGACTAACAACTGTTAACTGGCTTGGGTAATAAAGGGCTGTTTGCAAGCAGAATTTATGCAGACCTCCTCTTGTCTTTAGCTGTACACAGGCAGGAAACACCTAAAATATCTTGTCTTTTTATGGCTTTGTTATCACTGAGCAGGGTAAACATACTGCTGCTGAAACATACAGGGGAGAAGAAAGGGACATAATGCCTATTCTTCTGCTCCTTAAGTTCTTTCTTCCATTCATAATCTGCACAATATGCACTTCTTGGGGCCGACAGTTCCCCCCCAGTATAACACAGAAGTTAAGAATTTCACTGTTAATCACAAGATTCTTAAACAGTAGTTTTGAAAATGAATACATGCTTTGAAATGGTACTTTGGTACTTCAAAGGAAAACAAACAGAAATTACCCATCTCCAGACTCAGAAACACAGCCTTCACTTTCATAAAAAATTCATCACAGTCAGTCAAAGACAAAATAAGCAGTTTCACATCTTATTAGAAATGCCTGTGGATACTAGGATAAATGATACTACAAGGTAAATACCAGTCCTTTTGGTTTTAACAAGCCATGTGCACCTTAAATCACTGAACTTGCACTCTTGTGTCCATAACCATTCATGTCATCCTAAAAGAGATCAGCTGAAGATAACTCACACCGGTTGAACATCATGATTTAATAAAAGCTATAAATACTTTCAAAATTAATTTGATTATTGACTTTTAAAGTATTCCACTAGAGACAAAGAGTGCAGTATAATTTACTTATGAACTATTAAGTGAGACAAATTTACCTTCCACAATATGTACAGGTAAGTAAAAACACACTACCTGAGCTTCTGCCTCAGTGCATGAAATCTTGTCAAGTGGAAACTTCGTTACACAGTACTTGTTTTCTAATGAGAAACTATGGTTTGGTTTCTAGCTGCCAGTCCAAGATGAGCAGAACTGTACCATTATCCCATTACCATTATTTCTGATGATTGTGGCAGATGGGAAGTTGGCTGAGCCTCACCGCACATACTCTGGCAAACTAGAACAATATGCAGAACCTGGAATTTAATATTACATGCTCATTTTCCGCTTACCACTGAAGACTTCAACTTTAAATAGCATGAACCGACAGCATTTAAGCACTACAGCTTCTCATTTTCCAGCTTGTGCTCACCATTTGTGGTGCAGATGAGCAGTCTCAGATCAGGAGTGACTGACTCAATAAGGAAACTATTACATGGCACAGAATTGTCTGGGGTACCGCAGGAGGACAGACTTCATGCAATGTAATCATAAAGTATCTTTTGCACAGAATATGTTATAAAGCAATCACAACTTAGTTCCAAGATTTTTTGTTCAAATTTACATCTAGGATTTTTTGTATGGAAAAGCCCACTCAACCTACTCCAGGTACAGCTTTGAAATTATTTTTGAAAAATGAAAAATTGTCTTCTTATAATGATGTAGTTTTAAATGTCCTTCACATGCTACAGCTTTTTGACGTGTATCCACACATTATTTATTGATGCAGCAAACTGAAATCTCTACTTCTACAGAACTTGTTCGAAAAACTCTAGTAAAATCAGGCACCTATTTCAAGAGAAAGAAACCAGCAAAATTCATTAGATGAATCAGTGAAGCTGCTTTGGTATGTCAGAAATTGAAAGAGTTTTTTATATTATTTCAGTCATACTATTTTAAAAGCAGAGTTTTGTTCAAGATTTTCCT
This sequence comes from Machaerirhynchus nigripectus, assembly GCA_013397975.1. Lineage (NCBI taxonomy): Eukaryota > Metazoa > Chordata > Aves > Passeriformes > Dicruridae > Machaerirhynchus > Machaerirhynchus nigripectus. The sequence goes on from VZRQ01005885.1 coordinate 237,052, forward strand.
AGTTTGAATTGCTATTTTCTTTTCAAAAATGTATGGTCATAGCAGAGTAATTCTGAAATTATGTTATAGTAACACGACTAAATAAAATCATCTAGTATGGGAAACCTTAATTTTGGCCCAAACAACAGCTGTAAAGTGAGTGCCATTGTGCTTTTTCTGACTAAATAAAACTTGTTCTCACTGGGAGAGGGAACTGAATTTCAGAATATTCCAAAAGAGTAGTGAATTTTCATTAAACTATGTAAAGATTTTCCTCTGCTCAATGTTTCTGAAACTAAATAAATTTTTAGAAAGTGACAGTTCAGCAAATGGTTGATCAGGCCCACAGTAGTACCAGGTCTCACTGCAAATGCATCTATAGCTGTACTCCAAGCTGACATGCTTAAATTACCACAACTGCAAATGTTTTGATGCAGCAAGAGCCTGGCCCTCTACAGTGTTTGTACAATGTCTAAGGCTTATCATAATAAGTAATTTAAAATAAAATATAACATTATGTATAACTCAGTCTGAAACATGAAGAGGAAACTGTTTGTCCATGTTGCATGTCTCAATAACAATGTGATATTGCATTCAGTGTACCAGAAGATTTTTAATACAGTACACAGTACTTCACAATCAAAAAATGGAGAGCCCTGTGGAAATCCTTCATAATGATGTTTTTTAATTGCTTCCTAATTTTTTCCTTCTTTTTTTAAACTGAAGTCCTACAGTGTAGCAGTACTGAAGTAGTATGAAAGGGGTACTATGGAGTACATGTTCAGGACTTTAGTGACTGTCAGTGCTTTCCACATCAATGTAAGTGGACACTAAGTTCACCTTGTGTAACTGACTTTACACCACCTAACTCAGAATCAAACCTTTACTCTCCCCTGCTCTACAGTATTTACTGTGTTGTTCATGCCCCTTGTAGCCTGGCTGCAGCAATACTAAGCACCGATGGCTGAAAAACAGAACAAACCTGCAGAAGCAATTCACAGGTCAGTTGAAAGACATTCTGTCTCTGTCAAAAGATTAATGCTTAACATTAGTAGCAAATGTTTCTTACATCAGATTTTTCATAAGATGCCAAGGCATTTTAGCTACTTATTGTCTGATTTTTGTAGCAATAGAATTAATACCTGCAAAAGGACTACAGCTTGCTTATTAATAGAAAATCAACAGTCAGCCCAAAATACTTCTTTACTGTATCTATTTTACATAGCTTCAGTTTCTCAGAAAGCCTTTTTTGAATTTATTTAATTAATACATTTCTGGCAAGCATAAACTTAATTTCCCCTGCTGACCACTTCTCAAACAATCTTCTCAAACTAATATGCTCTATTTTCTTAAATTTAGTTTCCTCCTGCAGACTCCTTAAGAACTGTCCTCACCATGTCATTAACTGCACTTGGGTCCAGCACTGGGTTCCTGCAGGAACTCTGCAGGCAAACACTGAAGTGAACCAAAGCCAGAAGGAAATCAGCTCTGCTTTGACTAAACAGAATTCTGTGAGCAGTGAGAAATCACGCTGCTTGCTCAATTCTGCAGTCTTTAAATCTCCAACTGACAGCTGCAACATCCATATTCTTGTGCTCTCATTCTACAGTAGTGGCAAAAGTAATCTACCCTCTGAATACGGACAGACAGACATCAAGTGGTTTTTGAATATATTTTATCTGGAACAGCACCAAATTCTTCGCCAGCAGAACTGACCAGATATATAGAGAAAAGCTATGAAATGAAACTATGGAAATTGCAACTAGAACATACCACTTTAAACCCACTTCAAAGCTGGAGTTAATGCCTGAACAGGCAACTCAGCCTAAGTCAAAGCTCCCCAAGTTTGTGAAAGAGCAGTACAATTCTCACAGGCACCTTTTCCATGCCTATAATATTCAAAGACTTAAATTCTGAACCAAATTTCTGCAATAGATATTCCAGAAAGGAAATAATCCCTAAGTTACAAGAAGGTTCTGCTGCTCTAACTTAGTGCACTACTACTTCAGAAAGATTGAAACCATAGTACTGAAAGGAATAAATACTTCCTATGCAAAAATCTGACCAGATCATGATATGCACCTTAAACACAACTGACAGCAGACTAGTTACTTTAAATTCAATACTGGGAGAAAATCTTGAGTTTGGTCATTTACTTTAAACAACACACACAAAATAAACAAAGAAAACTCACCGAGTGTACACAAGAAAAGATTGTGATACAATTAAAAGCAAAAGGCAAAATTTCCTCAAAGACTGAAGTATGTATGTTGTATTTTTTAAATATGGCAGGAACAGACTGAAACATATGCAACAATGACTGCAGTTATTTTCTACTTACAGGTGGATACACACCAGTTCTTTATTGCTGGAGTAACTATTTTTGAAACTTCAGCTGTTAAAATGAAGTAACTTCTCTGCATTGTAAGCATTTCAAACATGAAAACAAGTTGTCAACTTTATTTTCAAACATGAAAATGAAGTTGTCCAGTGTAGGTGCCTCAACATAAGCAGAAGAACTCACAGTTGCTGCTCTTAACTTCATGCTCCAAATTTCTGAGAAACAACTAAAAGAAAACCAGAATTTTAACATCTTCCTCAGTAAAGAGTTATCTGAAGAAGACACAGACTACCAGTAACCACATTTTATCACCCGGCCACTGGTTTCATCCATCAGAGGCTTCTCTCTAAGATAATCTGTCTAAGAGAGAAAAGCCCAAGTCTTGCCCCATCACAATGATCAATACAAGGCAGGACTGTCCAGGTACAGTTCACTGAGAAAAAGAGTCAAACAGAACCAGACACTGCTGCAGAATTTTGGGGAGTTTTTGAACAAGTACCAATTCTATCCCAGTCCTGTAGCTTAAGTGTGATTAAATTTAATCTCCAAAGAATAAAACACTGCAGGCCATGAATACTGCAGACCAGTGTTGGATCACTTAAGCCAAACATACGGGTATTTGAGTATGCAGCTGTATTTTTTTCTCATTTGCTTTGTATTTAATACAAGCATTCTCCCTGAAGGTATTTATTGGAATTCCAAATTACCTAACTCCCAGAGCACGGGTTACAATTTACTTTGATAGAGTTTTGTATTTACTTTTGTTTTCCAACTCCCATGCAAGCAAGAAAATCTCAGGGGATTGGATGAGAAAAACATTTCAAAGAACTGCAAATAATTAATGTGGAATGATCAACTACACTTTCTTTTTCAAGATCAAGTTGCTTACAACTTCAGCTCACAAACAAGTTATTCTCAAGACAGAGACAAAAAGTACCATCTTCTTCAGCCAAGAACATGGCATTTCCAAACTTGACACCTGATCTGTCCAACATAACACTGGACATGTCACTGAGTCACTCCAGGAGCCTTCCTGATGTATTTCACGTAGCAGCATGTACCAATTTAGACATTCCACACAAATACATGGACTTTGGTAAGCTACAAGAGAAGCAGCCATTCACAGCTACAGCTGTGCAAGGTCTTGGGGAGCACCAAAGGCTGCAAGAGAATAAAGCCAAAGCATAGAGAACAAGCCCTCTCTTTGGGTTCCTGCTCACCAAAGGCATACCCCACCTTACAACCCTGTAACACAAGAAAGACGACTTGCAGATGAAAACAACTGCTCACCACCAACTGCCCCATGCCTAGCCTGTCCCTGAGCAGTGACCACCCGCTGATCTCCCCTCCAGTTTCACTGCTGAGCGCCGTGTCCTGTGGCACAGAATGTCCCTGTCGTCAGCTGGGTCAGTTGTTCTGGCTGCGATCCCCTGCCATTTCTTGTGTACCCCCAGCCTTCCCGCAGGTGGAGTGGGGTGAGGAGAAGCAAAGTCCTGAGTGCTGTGCAAGCGTTGCTCACCAGAAACTGAAGCATCCCTGTGTTACCAGCACTGCTTCCAGCACAAAGCCAAATCACAGCCCCATGCAAGCTACTGTGAAGAAATTCAGCTCTATCCCAGCCAAAGCCAGTACAAACTGTAGCAAGGATACAATTCAAGGAATGCTACAATTAAAGGAATACTCAGCAGGAGACTGGGCAAGAAAAAGGAACTACTCCCCTGACATGCTCACTGAGCAAAGACTGGCCCCGTGTGAGTCACTCATGGACAAAAGTGGTTCAGATAACACTGGGTACATCCACTCTAGGAAACCTTTGTCTACATTCCTTCAACTCACTAAGCAAAACTAAAATTAAACTGGGAACTTCTTATAGCCTTCATACTCTGTACAATGAAGAAAAGAATAAATACAAAATTCTTTCATTAATTTTTTATGTTTTCATAAATTCTGTATGGAAAGCATGACAATCTACTAAAGAAGCACAATAGAAAAAAAATTAAATTAAATAACCAGTAAGAAGTTAAGAGCCCATCTGATAAAAAGCTTGAAGCACACAAATAGTTCAGAGATAAGGATGCATTTGAAAAATTTCTGTTTTAATTTCATACAGTTAAATACTTTGCATAACCCATTCTAATTTCTCTAAGAGATATATCATGATTTATAGTCATATTTGAAGAGTTTTAGTCAAATATAAATATTATATCCACAGCCGGACACCAAAAGCATTCTGAAATTGTGTGGTGGAAATTAATTACTAAAGCAGAATTTGCTTCCACAAAATTTTTTGCTATCAAGAAATACTGTGGACTATTTCCAGTCAATATTCCTTTCTGAAAAAATTTAAATATTTTCTTTTTTAATTATAGTAAAAATAATCAAAATTGCTTGAAATTCTATTTGCAATATCAAAGAACTAAGTCCCCTGTTTAAAGCAGATGCACAATCATTTGAAGAAAGTGATTTCCAGAAGAAGTTGTTTAGTGCTCCAGTCACATCACAGACTACCATTACAATAACTCCAAAAGAAAACTTGCAATTTAAATGTAGTTGCTGAGGGTGAAAAGGAAATAAATTAATTGCTAGAAAAACAAAGTCAATTAAACAGCTACACAACCACCCAACTAGCTTCAAGAAGTGTTTGGCTTTTACAGAGAAATCACATAACCACGTATCACAAATCAAAATCAACTATTAAAGAATGTACTCAATCATGCTTTGCTGTTATGAAACAACTGCTCCAACCTACTCACCTTTTATTAACTGCTTATAGAATTGAGGCTCAAGGGCACCAACAGCCATGAATTTTCCATCAGAGGTCCTGTACGTTTCATAAAAAGGTGCACCGCTATCTAGCAGGTTTTCACCTCGAGGTTGGCTCCAAAATCCCAAATTCTGTGATTTCCACAGGAAAGAACTTAGGTATGCTACTCCTTCTACCTTAAAGATTTAGAGAAAAAAAAAAGCTCCAGTAAATTAGTTGGCACGTTACCTAAATTCTGTGTAACACAAAATAACAAAAAGCTACTACCAGTTCTGCCCTTTGCTAAGATTTTTAGTGACAGAATCTCTGGTAAGCAGTTCCATTTTTTAAATTTTCCATTACTGTTTATACCGCATTTGTGAAATCATCTAGAATTAAGACACCAAGAAAGAGCATAAATGTAGTAAGGCAGCTTCAGATGGACAACGCACTTTCAATGCACAAAGTTTCCTCATTTAGGAAGTTTAGAGTCATTAGATGTTCACAATGAGTGAGTAATTTCAAGGGATGGGACAAGCTCCTTGGCTCTATACAACATTAGGCATCTGACAGCTCAACACCTTCCAAACCTCTGGAAAACAAGATGCCAGTACCAGTCCTATAAAAGCCAAATTTTTATCTCCTTTAAGTATACTGATTACAGGAAAACTGCTATTTTTAGAAGAGAAATTGAAGGAAATCACATCTCCAACACTAAGTAAAACAAAACCTATTCCCCCACTGTGATCACTGGCAGCTACATACACGTAGCACAGTAATCTCTACATAGGCAAGTGTCTGATGAATACCGCACTAGAAAACATGATTAATCCCGTTCCAACTTGCTCCTCAAAATTTTGTCTATGTGGAGTACCACCAGATGAAAATTTCTTCAGCCTTTCAATAATTATCAAGGTTGTACCAGTCTTTCAAGCAAAATCACATCCTAGTTTTGCTTATTAGCACAATTAATTTTCTTTCAACTTTATTGAAAGTACTGTAAGCAAAGATAAGCCAGTTAACAGTGTATGGGCAGAAACATTCCAGTAGAACAAATTAAAACCTGAGCTGTATTATTCTGAGCCTCACTTGATTCATGCATTTTCAGCTGTGTGAAACTAACCTAATATTGCCTATAGAGAAAATCAAAGATACCGTATCAAAACAAAAGGCTATTAAATTTTCATGGAGAAAGATCTATTAGTGTCTACCTTTCTAAGAAAGAATTTAAAACATGCAAATTGCTAAAGTATGTAGTCAAGAAGGCTTCTTCATTTAATGTGTTACTTGGGCTCTTCCCTAGTACTTCTTCAAGGACAGGAATACTTCTATCCCCACTGTCACATGTTAAAGTCAATTAAAGTACTTTCATATGAGAAAATACTGCATACCTTCATCTACATATCAGCAGAATTATTGTAAGGATATTAAAATAAAAGTTTGTTTTACTAATGATCTGATCTTGCATTGCTCATATTAACAACAAATAATATTACACAAAAAACCACTGCAAGTAAGGATAATAAAAGACAGAGAAAGCATCAGAATAAGCCCTAATTGAAAATTAGATTTCAGTGCTGACAAAACTCTTAGTCAGCACCTGAACAATACCTATGTGCAACTTACCCTGCAAACACTTAAAATAAAACAGCACATCTGTTCTTGACCGGTATAGGGACTTTAGAAATATCCCTGTTTGGGCAACTGGATGGCTAGGTTCTGCCTGAGATCCACTGCAATTCAGAGACAAGTAAATTAAGTGTCTTAATAACTGCACCATACTGCCAAAGGCATGTACAAATAACACCACACACTCACTAATGTGGTCACCTTCTTTTCAATATCAAAAGGACAACATGGGGAGACTCCACTTAAGTCTAATTGCAGAATTATTATACTAACAGTTATGTGTTTCAGTTAACATCTCCCTCATGTTAAAAGCATCTGCAGTCTCTGAAGCAGGCACAGGAACCCAGAGGCACCACCCCACTGGGTGACCTGTCTGCTCCCCAAGCCTTCTGTTCTTTCTGCAGACTGAAAATAGTTCAAACAAAAGTGAGAATGAATCCACACCAACCTAATCTTTATCCTTGTGACCAATAAAGGCTTCTGGGATGTGGGAGTTCTGGTTTTGAATACCTCCAGGCTGAGAAAAACCTGGAAACTCAGTCTTCTGTTGGACTGCTAAATACTCCTGCCATGAGACTATTATGCAAGCGATCATTACCAGCCAGCATCCTTTCCTGTGGCTGTCTTTTCACAAAGAGTGAGTTATGCTCAGTCAGATGCCTACCATCAGCTAAAGGTTCTGTGGCTGATGTAGTGAACCCAAACTGTGGCCCTGACTCACATGCCTCTCTTCCAGTGTGGTGCAAGAATGCAGAGGTACAATTGTGCCTACTGTGTCACATCGCAGTGTCCACTCCACATGGCAATAACCTGGCTTCCTGTAGGATAGCCACGATCCCTACAGAGTCAATGAGAAGAGACAGCAACCAGCAGGAACCAGTTCAGGCCAGGCACTTAATTATTCTGAGACAGACAGATGAAATGCAGGACCCAGTGTCTACTTTTTGCACAGTGCAATTTCTACTGCAGAAAATTCTACCATGTGTCTGAGTGTAATAGATCGAAACTGAGTTGACTGACAAGTTCCCAAGCCAATTACGCTTTTGTGATTTTGCATATTTAAATAGCATGACAGCATGGGAAACTCCTCTTCTTTG